>PVIA01014885.1:0-25008 GCA_004024845.1 Tonatia bakeri | reverse complement strand
TTTTAAAAAAATATGTGCATACTTTAATTTGTATTTTTTAATTAAAATGTTACATGTTTTATATAGTGTTGCGATTTTCAAACCTCGCTTAAAACACCTGGCTGTCTGACTGACTGTAGCGATGTTTAAACCTCGCTTAAAACAGGCAAAAAACCCACTATAGAAATAATCATGCACAGAAACAGTTTTCTATAGGGAAGTCCAGAAACAGAGTGGCCACCCTCCAAGTCAGTGACCCCCTTTTCTTTCCTCCAGTGGGTTTTTATTGAGAAAGTAGACACAGTTTGTGGATTCACAGTCCGGCAGAAGGGATTAAGGGGAACACATATCTTACAAAGATGCTAACAGAGTTTCTGTTGTGATTCCGGGCAGAGATTGGAGTTTTATCATATGAAAAGACTACAGGTTTCAAAGGTTTCCTGACTGTGCCTTCAAATTCCAAGTTAATAATATCCTCCAGCAAATAGATCTCACAGGATCTTGCATATTCTTTGTCCCAGGCCTGATTATCCTGGGGGTCCGCTGTCTCCAGTCTGAGCTGCCCCTTCCTTTGGCTGGAGACAGAGGAGCAAGGAGACTTGGATTTCTCACATCTGAGTACCAAGACTCAGGCTAAGATGGGGCAGGGGTAGATGCCAATCACCCCTTCCTTTCCACAGCCCCTTCATTTATTTCCATAGTCTCGTGAGACTTATTCCACAGAGGCCTTTACAAGATCAGAACCTGTCTTGGGTCCATTCTCTATCCTAGAGAATTGTTACCCGTCATTGGTAACTGATCAAGCATTAAAGGCCAGGGACAGAACAGGTAGTGTTCATGCCAGGGGAATAAGTTTTTGTCTCCTTAGTGGCTCCTGGTCTGGAGGTCTCTCACTTAGCCTAAGCCACAGGGGGTCACAGCTTCCTGAGACCAGGCAGGGTGGTTCCCAACAATATAGGATGCTAGTAAATTTATTATGATAAGTAAACTTAATGTGACATTGCAATATTTTTTGGGAGATTTTTATTACACATGAACCCAAATAAACCATGTGGTTGAGGACAAAATTAATATTCTGGACAATGGATCCTGTCAATATATTTTTTTGAAATTATAAAAAGCAGGAATATGCAAGAAAATTATAGGATGTTATTAATCATGGTCCAAAGTATGTATTTCTTTATGTTTCATTATCCATATTGGCAAGGTTAATAATAAACATATTGATATCTAAGAGACTCTCTTAAATGACGTTCTTTTGCTGATTCTCTGAATTAATTTCTGTCTCTAGTCTCCTAGATAAAACCTGCTGAATGATATCCAAGGCATGCTGAATGCTCAAGGCTAGTCAGCTACTTTCAGTATGTCCACGAACCTCTGCTCAATTGATTATCAAGACTCGGTAGTACTTCCGGCCAAGATGGAGGCATAGGTGGACGCACTGTACCTCCATGCACAACCAAGATAGGAACAACAACAATTTAGAAACAGAATAACACCATAACTGACAGAAAATTGATTTAAATGGAAGTCGGACAACCAAGAAGTTGAAATAGACCTGTTCATCCAGGCCATGTAGGAGGGGCGGAGTCGGGCAACTGGGCTCAGGTCGCAGCGTGGAAAGCAGAGTTGGGACCAGGCACATAAGGCATCTGAGGGTGCGTAAGGCATCCGGGGCATGCAAGACCACAGCGGGTGGACCCTGAGTGCACTTGCGGCAGCTGGCAGGCCCCGGCAGAGGGGTGGCACCTGGCACACCCAGTGAGGCGGCGATTGTAAAGCAAGGCAGTGCACACAACTCAGGATCCCAGCTCTGGGAAATAGCCCTGGGACACTGATCGCGGACACCTGTGGAAGTTAAGGCGCAGGGAGAGACACCCAGCCTCACAGGAGAGGTCCTTGGAGGGTCCCACAGCATGCACAAGCCCACCCACATGGGAATTGGCACCAGAGGGACCCAGTTTGCTTGGGGGAAGCAGCAGAAGGGACTGAGGTCCCACAGAGAACAGAGCAATTGCCATTGTTCCCTCTCGACACCGCCCCCACATACAATGTCACAACCCAGCAACTGGGGTGCCCTGCCCTGGTGAACACCTAAGACTCCGCCCCCTACTGTAACAGGCATGACCAGACCAAAAAAGAAAAAAGAGAGAGAGAAATGGCTCAAACAGAAGAATAAATCAAACCCCAGAACCCATCCTTTTAAGTGACCAAGAAATAGCCAACCTATCAGATGCACAGTTCAAAACACTGGTGATCAGGAAGCTCACAGAATTGGTTGATTTGGGTCACAAATTAGATGAACAAATGCAGGCTACACTAAGAGAAATGAAGGAAAATGCACAGGGAATCAATAGTGATGGGAAGGAAACTGGTACTCAAAACAATAGAATGGACCAGAAGGAAGAAAGAAACAACCAAACAGGGAAGAATGGAGAAATAAGAATTCAAAAAAATGAGGAGAAGCTTAGGAACCTCCAGGACATCTTTAAACGTTCCAACATCCGAATTATAGGTTTACCAGAAGGGGAAGAGGAAGAGCAAGATATTGAAAACTTATTTGAAAACATAATGAAGGAGAACTTCCCCATTCTGGCAAAGGAAATAGACTTCCAGGAAGTCCAGGAAGCTCAGAGAGTCCCAAAGAAATTGGACCCAAGAAGGAACACACCAAGGCACATCATAATTACATTAGTCAAGGTAAAATGAAGGAGAGAATCCTAGAAGCAGCAAGAGATAAGGGGACAGTAACCTACAAAGGAGTTCCCATCAGACTGTCAGCTGATTTCTCAAAAGAGACTTTACAGGCAAGAAGGGACTGGACAGAAGTATTCCAAGTCATGAAAGGTGAGGACCTACATCCAAGATTGCTCTATCCAGCAAAGCTTTCATTTAGAATGGAAGGGCAGATAAAGTGCTTCTCAGATAAGGTCAAGTTAAAGGAGTTCATCATCACCAAACCCTTATTTTATGAAATGTTAAAGGGACTTATCTAAGAAGATAAAAAAAACATGTATAGTAAAATGACAGCAAACTCACAATTATTAACAATCACACCTAAAACAAAACCAAAAGAAACTAAGCAAACAACTAGAACAGGAACAGAACTGCAGAACTGGAGATCACATGGAGGGTTAGCAATAGGAGAGTGGGGAAGAGGAGAGAGGGGCTAAAGGTACAGAGAATAAGTAGCATAGACAGTAGGTAAAAAATAGACATGGGGAGGGCAAGAATAGTATGGGAAATGTAGAAGCTAAAGAACTTAAGACACATGAACTAAAGGGGAGTGATGTGGGTGGGAGAGGGTGTGCAGGGTGGAGGGGAGTGAAGGGAGGAAATGGGACAATTGTAATAGCATATTCAATAAAATATATTTAAAATAGACTCAGTAGTGTTGTTACTGTAATTATATAGTTTAAATAACTATAGCATACTCAAAAATGGTTTGGCAAAACATCAAAAGATTAACAAATAGATGTATATTTTCATATTTTAAAAAAATATTTACTTATGCATGTATAGTTTATGATGCCCTATCTTAACCAACTTTATAACTGCTAGACCTCATAATATTCAATAAATGATTTTATTGTACTGACTGTGTAACAAATGATATATTTTTTCTATTATTTCCATATGTAAAGTTTTCCATAATATCAGAGATAAAATCATTTTAAATCTTATGCCTTTGAATCCTAACATCTATTTGATTTTGGCATTGGTAGAAGCATATATAAAATCATTTGGGTTAGTCTGAATTGCTAGTAATTATAAACATATAAATTAAACCTACCTCATTTATATCCTTAAGAAAAAGAAAAGGTCTATGAGATCTTGATTTTAGATGTTCTTCTACTGGTTCTGAAGAAACAAACCAAACATGAATGATATTTCCATACTATTAGATCACTTTTAATTTAATTTCAGTGAATTATTTCCTTTACATGTAGTAAACTTTTTAGAAATGTAGTTTTTTCATCTTATTTACTTACATAAAATTGTTTTTACATTTTTAGAGCTAAATACATTCTAGAATAACTTGTTTTAAAAGTAAATTTCTATTAACAGAGTATAACTTTCAATTACTTACTATAATATGATAAAACTGTATCTTGGGAAAAAATGACATTCTAAATAAAATAGAATCATACTTGATAGTCAAAGAAATCTTTTCACGAATTCCTTTGAAAAGAGATACATAGGGTCTGGAATAAGTAACTCCTGCTTGAGTGTGGTTGGTAGAGTAATAATATGGGTGTAATAACTTACAGTTTTAATTTGAACATTTAATCTAAAATGTAATATGGTGTGCTTGAGTGTGATGTTGTTATGTTATAGAATTACATACTTATGATTTTGTTATAAAAGATTTTGTAATAAAAAGGGGCTGTATTTATGTCAGACCTTGTATATACTTCACCCTGAATCCCCTCCATCTGTAATTATGAGTTTTATCAATCTGCATTATCATTTAATGGGTTGTCTTAAAGTTGGCATAATGTAGGGCCAAGCAGACTTTGGATTTAGAAAGTATGGGTCTGGGATCACAACCTACTTTTTGTGTGTGTGAGTTAGATAGCCTTAGGAAAGTCACTTAACCTGTCTGAGCCTTAGTTTTCCCATCTGTTAAGTGGAAATGATAGTACTTAGTCTTAATATGGATGCTGTGAGGATAAATAAGATGAAAAAAAAAAGATGTAACAAACTGAATAGAGTGTATGGTATTCACTCAATGAACAGTTTTTGTTACCTCACCTACAATATGCCAGGCACTGGTGTTAGATTATAGAATTGTGATTCCTGCCCAATGATGCAAACATTTTAGTGGGTAACACAGAAAATAAACAAGTGAAGAAACAAAGGAGTAAATAAATATAAATTGAAATACATGCTATGACAGAAATAAACAGATTTTGGTGAGTGAGAACAATACAGGAAGGTATAATTTAGGTAGAGTAGTTTCTATGTACTGAATGTTTGTATCCCTCCCCAAATGTATACACTGAAGCTCCAATTCTCTATGTGATGGTATTTGGAAGTGGGCTGTTGGGACGTAATTAGGTTTAGAAGAGGTAATGAGGGTAGAGTCCCTATGATGGGATTAATGCCCTTATAAGAAGAGATGGGAAAGAGCTGGGTGAGGGCCTTCATCAGATCCTGACCAGACTGGCACCTCAAACAGACTTCCAACCTCCACAACTGTAAGAAATAAGTATTTGTTGTTTAACCATCCAGACTGTAGTAGATTGTTATAGTAGCCTGAGTTAAGAGAAAACTTGGTGCTGAGAAGTGGGATACTGCTGAAACTAATACCTAAAAATGTGGAAGCGGCTTTGGAACTGGGTAATGGGTACAGGCAAAAAGAGTTTTGAAGTGCATGCTAGAAAAGCCAGTATGGCCATGGAGGGATTTTAAAGGCAATTCTGGTGAGAACTAAGAAAGAAAGAGGGGAGCTGTAGAGAAAATTTCCATCTTCTTAGAGAACACATAAAGAATCATGTGCAGAAATGTTGGTAGAAATGTGGATGGGCAAGGCCATTCTGATGAGGTCTCAGACAGAAATGAGGAACATGCTATCAGACAATGGAGAAAAGGCTATCTTTGTTATAAAGTAACAAAGAACTTGGCTGAATTGTGTTTGTGGTCTAGCGTTTTGTGGAAGGTAGAACTTGTGAGCAATGAAATTGAATAGTCAACTAAGATTTCTCAGCAAAGTATTGAAGGAGCAGCTTGGTTTCTCCTTACTGATTGTAGTAAAATGTGAGAAGAGTGAAATGGATTGGAAACAAAATTGCTAAGCCAAAAAGAACCAGAACTCAAAAATTTGGAAAATTCTCAGCTTGTCCATATTATAAAAAATGAGAAAGTATGTTCAAAAGAAAACAATGAGGGTAGGAGAGACTGACTGTTAGAAAGGAGATTGGTTTTGGTGTGAACCACAGACCTAGTCAGACACCCAGCAGAGACACTGCCAGTTTGAATTGAAGCGGATGGAGACAGGACAAAATGAAGGAATAACGGACTTCTTAGGTGTCACAGGATGGGACCATAGACCTATTTGTTGCAAACATGTGCTGTTCTTCAAGACAAGGGAAGAATGACTGTGAAGGCAATTTCCAGACAACAAGGGCCTCCTCTTCAATTTCAAAAGTGGAGGCCATTTTCTCAGTTGCAACAGCCTGATACCTTCCACCCGAAGCCTTAGGGTGGGCAGCCTGAAGCCTTGGGGATATGACGCTTACTGGGCAAAGTCGTAGAAATGGGATCCCTGCCTAACAGAGTTCTGGGATGGGGAGGTTGTGACTCCACCCTGCAAAGCTGTGGTGGCAGGACCTCAGCCCCAGTGGGTCCAGAAGAGAGAGCATCAAGCCAAAGAGAATTAGCCTTGAGCATTAAAATCCCGTGAAGTTTGCCTTACTAGGTTTTAGACTTGGTTGAGACCCATCACCCCCTACTTTGTTTCTATTTATTTTAAAATGGGAACACCTATCCTATGTCTGACTCATCTTTGTATTTTGGAAGCACATAATTTTCTTGGTTTCACAGGTTTATAGCTGTAGACAAATTTTGCTTCAGGATGGAGACTCACCTTGAGTCTCAGCGATAGTTGATATAGATGATATCTAGATGAGACTTGGGAGTTTAGTGATAATGTAAAACTCATTATGGGAGTAAAATAATTACAGTCTTCTAAGATGCTTTTATTGTCTAAAAGGAGGGTAACACTAGATTTTGAAAGGATGCATATTGTAATTCTTAGTGTAATAATTTAAAGAAAAAGAGATTATATCATTTCCAAATTACTAAAGGAGAAAAGTTTTAAAAAATTTTAATTAAATCTTTTTGTTGTTGTTGTTTTTTAAAAAAGATTTTCTTTATTTATTTTTAGAGAGGGAAGAGAGGGAGAAAGAGAGAGAGAGAAACATCAATGTGTGGTGCTGGGGGACATGGCCTGCAACCTAGGCATGTGCCCTGACTGGGAATCAAACCTGCGATGCCTGGTTCGCAGCCCCTGCTCAATCCACTGAGCTACACCAGCCAGGGCTAAATTTTAATTAAATCTTAAAGAAGACATGAGATGGCAAAAAAGAAGCATACAGTCAATAGGAGAGATAAGAAGTACAAAGTAAGATGGCAAATTTAAATCCAAAGATTTTGCTAATTATATTAAATATAAATGGACTAAATGCTCCATTCAAAGACAAAGATTACCAGAATAGATTTTAAAATCTAGCAACTTGATGTTTATAAGAGATAAATCTAGATCATGCTGTCATAGAAAGGTGGTAATAAAATAATGGAGATATACCATACAAATGTTAGTCAAAAGAAAGCCGTGTAACTACTGTAATATTGGATAAGATGAAAATCATTTTAAAGTGACAAAGGTTCAATTCACTAGATATATAATTGTAAAATGTTATGCAATTAGTAACGTGACCTAAACTATATTAAAAATATATAAAGCAAAAATTCACAATTCTACAAGTAAGATAGTAAGTTTAAAATTTCTCAGTAATTGACAGAACACGCAAGCAGAAAAATGAGTAAGGATATAGAAGAGTTAAAAAACACAATGTACAAATTTGTCCTGAAATATACATACATACATACATACATACATACATATATATATATATATATATATAAAACGCTGAACTGAAAAACTGCAGAATTTACATTATTTTGAAGTACACATGGAATACTTATAACAATTGACCACGTAATGGGTAATAGTGCAAGTGTTAATTAGTTACATGACTGAAAAGTAAGATTCTTAAGCAAGATGTCTATACTTAATTGATTAAAAAAAACAATAACAAGGGAACTCTTAGGGTTAAACTGAAAGGAAACTCAAGAGATTTTATTTCTAGAAAAATAAACATACAAATATATTCCCAGTTTTTGAATTATATAAATTATCTATTCTGATATTTAACATCTCTTCCTCTTAAGAAATTCTTTTTTATAGCTCACTAAAATCACACTGCAATTATAACCCAAATACTCTCAAGCAAATGCTTTCAACAGAGACATCAATTTATCAAGAAACTTTAAAATACAAATTAATAAATACTAAAGTGTATAATAAAAACACTCATTAAAATTAAAGGAAAATAAATACATTACACAAAGCATTACCTATTGCTTTGCCCTCTTGATTTTTTATATTTGTTGACACAAACTGTGGTCTTAAATTTAATTTGTTTAAATTACTCTTTGTATGTTGAGGCTTATTTTCATAGGAGACATACCTAGAAGAAATAAAATTAATGCAATTAAAATAATCAGAAAATTTATAAAACGAATCTAACAAATAAATTTGGAAAAATGTGTTGAAGTCCCATTTATAAAAATTTGGATGTTGTTTTATTGATATATTATAGTACAAAATGTAAAAGATTGGGACCGATTAAGTAGGAGCTGAAAATATTCGTAATATTTATTTGAAGTAGAGAGACAGGAAACTGCTGTTATCATAAAATTGAAGGTACCTCAGGAAACTATTGTTCAGGAGCTAACTAACCCTTTTAGAAAAATGTGCTGGAAAATTGTTAAATGAGATACTGGGGACATTGCCAGACGTGAGTCAAAGTGGTGGGACATGGAGTTAGAATCAGCCCAGATACCAGATCACAGTGTTTATTTACTGTAAACAGAAATTTTTTTCCATAGAATTTTTTAACTGACTATTGATGATATGTAAGAAAGTTAATGGTATATAATTCATGCTATTTCTGATCTCTAAATGCTTATGGTTTTGTCCTCAGACCTCAGACACTCATCTGTAGTTGGTATCACCTAGTTCCACATCTTTAAATATTACCCATAGGCTTATGTCCCCAGATGCATAGTCTAGACCCCAAACTCTTCCCTGAACTCCAAATTTATATTTCCAACTGCTGCATGACTTCTGCATTTAGATATGTTATAGCCACTTGAAACTTAACATATTCAAAACCAAATTCTTGCTTTCACCTCCTTCCCAATCTGTTCCTTACAAGCTTCCCCATTTCCATTCAACCAGTGACTCAGGCCCAAAACTCTGCAGTCATCTTTGATTTCTTTCTCTCATTCCCTGATCCCAATCTGTGAGCAAATCTCACTAGATCTTTCTTTGAAATACATTCCAAATCCAACCACTTCTTTCCTTATTACTTCCACTCTAGTTGAAGACCCTTCATCTCTTGTCTGAACTACTATATCCTCTGACCTTCTGTCTGCTCTTTGGGCTATCACTCTTGTCCCCAACAACCATGGAGACATCTGTAAAATATAATTGCGATTGTCATTTCCTTCCATTGTTTCCTGTCAAACAGAAATAAAATTTAAAATTCTCACTAGAAGACAGAAAAATTTCCCCCAAATCTCACATTTATAAGTAAAGGAATTTCCATCGAATGTTCCTCCATGCCCCTCTCTGTGCTCTCCCACTCACCCCTGACCTCCATGTGGAGGCACAATTTTCCAGCTGTTTGGTTGAAGGAACTTAACCTCCAACTTAAGGACCTTTGTCTTTGCTCTTCTGTCTGCCCATAATATTCTTCCCCCAGGTATTTACAAGCCTAACTCCTTTCAGTCATAGAGAAATCAGTCTCTGTTGTTGTTCTGAGTGCCTACTGTATGGGCAGTTTTAAGCTCTTCACATATATTAATCCATTTAACTCACACAACTAACTCTATGGATTATGTATTATTATTATCCCCACCATAAAAGATGATAAGACTGAAACACAAAGAGGTTATATAACTCATCCAAGGTCACGGCTACTAGGAAGCAAAGTTAGGATATAAACCTGCGATTGGTCTATAAATGCCATCTTCTTCACCTCTATGCCAGGCTAATGTCACACAGAGTTTAAGACATGTATTGAAGTACAGGAAGAAGGAATTTAACCAATTACATTACACTGTAGGCTGCAACTGCATTCTCTATCCGTATTTAATTATGTTTTCTGTGTATAAGTTCATCCTTTTGTCATAAGAATATTTCTAAAAGGAATATTTTGACAGGTATCAGTGTGAATATATTTTTTTAGGAAAAAATTCTCCTAATGAGAAAACTCTATTAAGTCCAAAAAATTCTTTATCTTCTTGCCTGTAACTTATTTTCTATTTTTTACTACTTTATATATCATAAATTTGCCAGTTTCACATGACAATTCAGCATTGAATGCTCAGCTAATAAAGAAATCACTTCATCTCTCTGAAAAATTTTTTGTCTTTCTTTTTCAAAAAAAATATATATGTTAAATCAAAGGGAATTTTTTAAGAGTTTATTTATTTAATTTTAGAGAAAGGAGAAGGGAAGGAGAGAGAGGGAGAGAAATATCGATGTGTGGTTGCTCTCACGTACCCCTTGCTGGGGACCTGGCCTGCAACCCAGACATGTGCCCTGACTGGACATCGAACTGACGACCATTTGGTTTGCAGGCCTCACTCAGTCCACTGAGCCACACCAGCCAGGGAAACTGTTGGAGGAAGTACACAAGAGGACATGACTTCTGGTTGACCATTGAGTTGGACCCAGGCAATTGAAGGCTCCTCACCTCCTCCTCTGTCTTTGGAATGTACACTCTGCCTACTGTTCCCACAGTGGGAACTGTTCCAAGGACATAGCCTTGAGAAAGTAAGGCATCATTGAGGCCGTCTGGACTGAATCCAGTAAAGGTCTCTATATAAACTTTTAGGATTCTGTTGGATGAATGTAGAGATCTATTCATCTTGCAATGCCTAAGACAAGCACTGTATACAAGTTCCCTTGCCTATTAAACTGCTACCTACCCACAAAGCATATATATATATATATATAATTGATTATGCTATTACAGTTGTCCTAATTTTTCCCCCTTTGCCCTCCTTCACCCAGTATACCCCCATTCCCTCCAGCAATCTCCCCCCTTAGTTCATGTCCATGGCTCAGGCATATAAGTTCTTTGGCTATACCATTTCCCATATTATTCTTAATATCTCCCTGTCTATTCTGTACCTACCAATTTGTATTTCTTTATCCTTCTACCTTTTCCCCTATTCTCTCCCTTCTCCCTCTGAGCTGATAACCCTTCAAATGATCTCCATATCTATGATTCTGTTCCTGTTCTGCTTGTATGCTTAGTTTGATTTTTAGATTCAGTTGTTGATAGTTGTGAATTTGTTGCCATTTTAATGTTCAGAGTTTTGATCTTCTTTTTCTTAAATAAGTCCTTTTAACATTTCATATGATAATGGCTTGTTGATGATGAACTCCTTTAGCTTTACCTTATCTGGGAAGCACTTTATCTGCCCTTCCATTATAATTGATAGCTTTGCTGGATAGAGTAATCTAGATTGTAGGTCCTTGCTTTTCATCACTTTGAACACTTCTTGCCAATCCCTTCTAGTCTGCAAAGTCTCTTTCGAGAAACCAGCTGATCATCTTATGGGAACTCCTTTGTAGGTAACTCTCTGCTTTTCTCTTGCTGCTTTTAAGATTCTATCTCTAACCACTGGCATTTTAATTATGATGTGTCTTGTCATGTTCCTCTTGGTGTCCATCTTGTTTGGGATTCTCTGTTCTTCCTGGACTTGTATGTCTATTTCCTTCACCAAATTAGGGAAGTTTTCCTTCATTATTTTTTCAAATAAGTTTTCAATTTCTTGCTCTTTCTCTTCTCCTTCCAGCACCCCTATGATTTGAATCTTCATACATTTGAAGTTGTTCCAGAGGCTCCTTAGCCTATCCTTGTTTTTTGGATTCTTTTTTCTTCTTACTGTCCTGGTTGAATGTTTATTTTTTGTTATGTTCTAAATCATTGATTTGATTCTTGATTTCATCCCCTTCACTGTTGGTTTCCTGTAAATTTTTCTTTATTTTACTTGGTGTAAACTTCATTTCTGCCTGTGTCTTTTTTGCTGTTGAAGTACTCAATGAGTTTCTTGAGCATTCTAATGACCAGTATTTTGAACTCTGCAACTGATAGATTATCTCCATTTTGTTTAGCTTTTTTTCTGGAGTTTTGTTCTGTTCTTTCATTTGGGCCATACTTCTTTGTCTCCTCACTTTTGCAGCCTCCCTGTGTTTATTTCTATTTATTAGGTAGAGCTGCTTTGACTTCCTATCTTAGTAGCATGGCCTATTATAGAAAAGCACACTAGTAAGTTGTAGCCTCAGGTAATCGCTAGGGCAGGGCAAGCTGTGTGAACCAGTTGATGGAGTCTCTGATATGGGGTCACTGCTCTGTGTCACTGTTTGGGGGAGGGCTCAGAAAAGGGATAATAGCCACTGCCTGGCCTCTGGAGTTTTGTCTGGGAGGAGGCTGTCCCCTGGCACTCACCCTGATGCCAGACACTTCAGTTTCTCTCTGTATGCCACTGGTGCCCTTCCAACTGCTGCCCTGATGCTGGGGTCCAGAAAGAGTAAGTCTGCATATGTTCTAAGTCCATTGTGGGTCCTTTAAGAGGAGACACCAGAGGACACTGCAGTTTCTTCTGCCACCCCAAACCCGACTGGTTTTTACAGCCAGAAGTCATGGGGACTTTTCTTCCCGGCACTGGAACCCTGGGCTGAGTGGTCTGGTGTGGGGCTGGGATCCCTTCCTCCTGAGGTATCTCTCCAGATTTTTATCCACTACATGTGGATGTGGGACCTGCCCATTCCACATCTCTACATGCCTGCATCCCTGCCCCACCTCCCAGCCAACCAGTCTGGATGAATGTGACTTCTTTAATTCCTTGGTTGTCTGACTTCAGTACAGTTTGATTTTTGACAATTCAGGGTGATTGTTATTTTGTAGCTTAGTTGTAATTTTTGCTGTGGTTGTGCAAAGAAGTGAGCCATGTTTACCTACGCCTCCATCTTAACCAGAAGCCTAAAATTTTTTTATTACAGGTAATTTTTTAAAGGAACTTTTATTAAAGAGTATGCCCCTTTTGTAAAAGATCCAATTATAAGAAGTCACAGAGAAGAGTAGGTATGGTGTTTTCTGAGAAATACTAAAACTATGTGCAAATTAAAAGCAACGGACTGAGAGAGATTTAAAAAGTAATCCTAGGAGGACATTTCTAGGTAATAGAGGCTATCACCTTTATCAGTTACCATTTATCCAAGAAAAGTGCAGACATTCAGAGCTAATAACAACACAGAAAAGATGTCTCTGGGAGTCACTGACAAGGAATTTTAACAGTTTTCAATCCTATCTTTATATAAGAATCATCTGGGAGACCTTAAAAATAGTAATGCCTGGGCTGCACTCCAAACCAATTAAAGTAGAATCCAATTATTTTAAGGCTCCCCAGGTAATTGTAATGTGAAGCTGAGGTAGAAATTACTACTCTGAAAGCAAATCTCAGCTACAAATAAACTTGGCCAGGTTTCATCAATCAGCTCCAGGTTGAGTGCTGCTATGATGTTCAGCAAGCTAAGGAAAGGAATGGAACAGATGTTGTATTAGGCAGCATGATCAGAGTGGGACATAAGGTGCAGCAGTGCCTCACAGGGTGGCACCAGGAGCAGCAGCATCAGCATTACCCGGAAACTTACTAAACGTGCAAATTATCAGGCCCCTGCTAAGACCTACTGAATCAAAAACTCAGAAAGTGGTGTGAATTAGATTGACATCTTTGTTCAGTGTTAAAGTGAGGTTTTGTGAGCACTGATGGAGACTTGTATCTTAGTTATAATTAGTTTGTAAGTCCAGGAGCTCCATCTCAAGATTTGGAGGAACTGAATCTATACAACTAAACTGATGTAACCATAACCAGCATATTATTGGTGATAGGAAGATAGAAACTTTCTGCCTTATGCTTTGTTATTTAAGCAATCATTCTGTTATGACTAGTAAAGGACTCATTGCAAAATGAGTTGCTTCCTGGAGGAGGCAGTTTCTGGAGATAATATGAATTTAATAAAAGCTCGGGTTTTCTGGGGAGCCCTCATAATTTTTAACAACCTTTTTTGCTGTTCAATGACATTTCTAAAATCCAAATCTGAATATGCATCACCCTGTTTAAACCCTTCGGTAGCTCCATACTGCTTTAGGAGATTGTCCAAAGTTCTTCCCTTGCCTTTGGTGACCTGGCCTTTACTTACCTCTTTAGCTTCACTTCTTCAGGCCCCTCTCCAGTCTCCACCCCATATCCCATTCAAGTCCAGTGACACTGAACTACTGTTGGTGCCTCAAATTAACCAGGCTTTCCTTTGCCTCTCTCGGGCCCATTGTTCATATTGTTGCCTTGGCCTGGAACACATTTTCCTCTTTTAAATCTGTTGCCTCTTCATTAACTCCCTAGGTCTCACCTGAGCTGCCATTCCCTCCAGAAAACTTTTGCAGATCCTCCCATTAGGAATCTCTCTGTAGCAACTGGTGTTTGCCTATTCACTTATCTGAATTCCCCACCTATACTTTAATACACAGATATATTTCCCTATTGCTGTTGTATCTTCAGAGTACAATAGTCACTTAATAAATACTTATAGAAGAAGATCAATACATGAAAATTATAATAGTATGATAGCAAAGCTATTGTACCAAGATAAGCAAAAGTTTTCTGCAAGGATTTTTTATTTGAACTTGGTTTAGAGCCCTAGAAAACACAGTAAGTTGTATCAGAATGAGAATTATTCAAGTATGAGTAAAATCTAGTGTTATATTAAACAGCAATTTATGTCTCATTTCTGGAAATAAAATACTAGGTAGTTTGGATCAGCTATCCTCCTGAGAACAACTAAAAAATGTGGAAAAATGTTAAAATATTTGTTTAAAGACACCTAAGAGCTACCTAAAAGCAGTAAGAAATTAAGAGGCCAAGAGTGAGGAGAAAAGAGACACTCAAAGGGGTTGTCTTGGTTCTACATCTCAGTATTTCTTTTATCTGGACTCTCTTTACATTTCTGATGCCTAGAAAAATTATATAGCATTACATGCATACACAATGCCAGTGAAAGACCAGGTATGACATATTCAGACTATTCCTTGCAAGTACACAAAGAAGCTTCCTTAACTTTCTAAATGGACCTTTTCCTTTCCTTTGCAGTGCAGACCCTGAGAAAGAAGATACCTGCTGAGAAAGAAGATACCTGATAAGAAAGACTCCTGGTGGCTAGCTGGGCTCAGATTTTAGCAAACAGAGCCTAGCAGCTGTTTCCACACAGGGGCCTTTCACGCAAGTTGCACATACAGGGAGAAGTCTGCACTGAACTGCCTGGCCACACTGTGTTCCTGCCATCTGAGCAGCCCTTACAAAGGAGTTCCTGGAATTGTATTTCAACCAGTTGGACTGGAATTTCCCTGTCCAATTAGAGCTGCAGTTATATCCCCATCAGCATCCTCACCAACCAGTCAAAGCAGCTCCATTCTGACCAATGAAGACAGCACCTTTTGGACCAAAAAAAAAAACGTTTAGGATTTGGCACCTTCATTTGCATGAGGACAGACCAATCAGGGACCAGGAGTAGTGACTTCTCTCTGTGTAAGTCAGCTCCCCTCTGGTTCTGAGAGTGCCCTTTCCCTTTCTACCAAAGCCTGAAGACTGTTTCCCCAGCTGAAGCTGAAACAATGAAGGTGTCTTCCAGAACTAGAGTGGAGAAGAGCATGTGGAGCAGGGCAGAACAGAACAGAACTGTCTAACCAGAAAGGGGCCTTGCCCCAGGGCCACCTCACTGATCCACAGCTGTGCTGCTTCATAATTGAGCTGCAACACTATTGAGCTGGTCTACAGTCTTGCTGTTCTCACAGTTGCATTGTATCACAATTGAGTTATTTGCAATGAATAAAGTTTCCTTCTTCACTGCACCCCATACTGGGGTTCCTGTTGGCATTGAATCAGTGCCAACAACCATCAGTTGACAGCAGTACATTGGTTAAAGTTTGAAATAAACCCTGACATTAATTTGCAGCAATGTAATACAGCTCAAGAAAAGTCTTTCTTTAAAAGTTCAGATTACAATTACTATCTGTAATCAACATGTGCAGTATTACAATAAATGGTCTATACACAAGAATATTCTGGATGCTTATCTAGTATAACTTATAACCACTATGAAATATACCTTTTTTTTTTTGACAAAGCTGACTTTTAATATAGACTGAATAACCTAAGACAAATCTGAAGTAATGCCTTAAATCTCCAAATTGAAAGTTTGAAGTAGTTATGATGGTTACCGTTTTGTTTTTTTAATATCACATGACTTGTTTTCTGTGCTCTTTGATACTGTCATGGACGTGGATTTGGCAATAATAGCCTCTTCAGATTCCAACTGAAAATCAAACGTTAGGGGTGCAACAGAAGTCTTTTTCTTCATGAAACCTTGAAGACTGTTTTTCTGCAACAAAATATATAAAAACAACTGTAAGCAGGCATGAGAAAACCAGCAGAGTAGGGCCACAATCCCTGGAAAAAGAGAAACAAATGCGGCAAAGCCTGCTGCAGCCCAGCGTACTTCCTGGGGACAGTCTCCAGGCCAAGGCACGACGAGGGGGAACTCGAACCAAACTGCGTGGCCTCAGCCTTGTTGAGTTCCGGAGACAGAGACTGCACCAGCAACCACACTGTTGGGCATTCACGTCAGAGAAGTGTTTATTCAAAAACCTGTACACAAATATTCATAGCAACTTTATTTTGTCTTATTTTTTTTAGCAGCTTTATTTTTAAAAGCAAGATACTGCAAACAACCAAATATCCTTCAATGGGTGAGTGATTGAAACTATGTATATCCATATTATGCAATACTATTCAGCAATAAAATTTATATATTATTTATAATAATAAAGCTATTGATTCCTGTAAGATCTTAGATGGACCTCAAGGGAATTATGCTTAGTGAAAAATCAATGTCAAAATATTATATACTGAATGATGCCATTTATATAAAATTGTCCAAATTATAAAACTACTATAGAGATGGAGACCAGATTAGCCATTGTCAGGGACAGAAATGAGGAATGAGGTGGAGACATGGGTACCAATACAAGGAAATAGCATGAAGGAGTTCCTTTACGGTGATGGAAATGTGCTGTATCTTGATAAAATTGCATGAAATTAAATATACAAATGACCAAATGAATGCAGGTTAAAAATGGTAAAAACTGAATTAAGTCTGTACTCTGATTAACAGTCATATGCCAGTGTTGTGGATATCAGTTATGGCTCATACTGGTTTTGATATTGCACAATTTTACCCCAGTACAGATGTGCGTAAGCAGCATCACAGTCAAGATACAGCCTTGTATAAGGTGTCCCCACTGGGAGCAACTGGGGGAAAGGCATGTGGGGCTTTTTATGCTGTTTCTGTAACTTCCTATAAGTCTATCATTAATTCAAAATAAAAAAGTATTTAAAAATTTAAAAACTGATTTCTACACTGGCTTATATATTGTTATCTCCTTTTTTTGGTCATTAAAAAAGCAAATAGAGGCATTCTACCTTCATCAATATGGTCATTCGCTTGAGTTCCTCTCTGTGGTGTCTTCCTTGATTTCTCAGGCTGCCTGCTCTTATCTATGCCTTATTCATTCTCACGGAAATATATTTAGCAAGTCTTTGTATAACCAAATTAAATTTGTGCTCACATGTGTTAAAAATCTGTTTTTGAGAACTATATTCCTCAGTGAACAATTATTTATTGTTCATTATTCTTCATTCATTGAACTTTATAGGAGTCTTACCTTTTTACTTTAATTAATTTCTATGAACTTTAGTTATTTCTAGTTTGGTAACTATACCAAATATTTTCTTCCCTTTAATAAACCAAGTAAATACATTTTAATATGTTTAACATGCCAGTAAGAACAATAGATGTAGTCACAGTTACTATTTGACTACCTAGGATTTTTAAAAATCTTAAGCAGTTTAAACACATCATAACCTAATATGGTAACTATCTAGAAGTTACCTTACATCTAATTAATTCTTTATAGTACCTACTTACATAGATGATTTTTTCAACTAGTATACTTATTTTTAAAAATTAATTTATATCTTCATAATAACTAAAAAATAAAATAATCATTCACATTTGAAATGGCAACTTTTAATAATTAAATTAAATTTTAGCTTTTATTTCACAGACCTTTATTCTTCTGGCCAAGAGTATCTTTGCATACTCATTTAGATCATCTAACTTCTCTATAATTTTTTCTGCCATTGTCAGTCAGTAAATTCCTATTTATAAAGGAGAAAAATAAATCTTTAAAACAATTTAAACATATAATTGATCATTTAGGTATAAGTTAAAAGACATCTTTATATTACTGTTTTAGGTAAAAAATAAAACTATAAAGATCATTGAATAAATCATAGAATTATAGAAGTCCAAGTTTTTTAGACAGAAAGTCTCATGATCAGAACTCCCAGATGTGTGAAGGCCTCAGGCATTTTTAAATGCACGATAAAGATGAGTTGAAGAGAGTTCAAGATTACATATGAGAACCAGACATGACTCATATTTGAAGCATACTTGAAAAATATGCGATTTGATTTATATCTATATTCTTTTATTATGATATGATTTTAATAAAAGTGTGAAAAGCTCACATTTATATAATCAACTGCATTAAAAGCAAATTGGGCAATGATCCAAGACTGTTAATATGGCACTTAGAAGGCAATCAGTCACACCGAAGGAGCAGTAGCCAAACTGGTTAGGTTCTAGTGCCATAGTAATAGTTCATACTTTCTAGTTAATTAATATTGCTTAAAATTTCATCTGGGGTCAGATGATCCATATTAGGCTTGGGGAACTGAATGTTAGACATCAGGACCTAGTGTAATTTATTTCCATTTTTATACCAAAAAGATTAAAAGCCACAAAGTACCTTTTTAATGTAATGTAGACTGCTGGGGCAGAGTAGAAGGATCAGAATATTAACCTAAAGCTCCTTCTAGTCAATTTATTTTTAAAACTGAGTACATGATTATTCATTACATGTACTTTTTCTCAGTAAATTGAATGGCTTTCACTGGCATTTAAGTGTAAAAATCATATGGTTCATAGAAAGTATTAAATTCATCAGTTTCTAAAGACTATCAATGTCCACACTGTTTTTTCTAGCTCAAAAAAATTCTCTGCTATTTCTCTCATATATTATTTAATCAATATCACACAAAGATGATGACACATGAAAAGACAAGGATTTAGGATCCCATATCAAAAGCTCACATTATTATTATTTTTTTAACTTGGTTTCTTTTAGCTCTCTTTTCTATTCTCTTTCCTCCATCCTATATTGCCCTGGGGGTAAATTCCTGGTGCTCTGATAGTGCCTTCCATTCCAGCAAGCTCTCTGCCATTCTGCTATATCTGGATACTCCACTTCCAACCACGATGTAATTCTATGTGACAAAGAACTTTTCTGGGCCATGAGGCCGTAGCAGGATAGCATACCCTATTATAAACCACATAACCTTAGGTTGCAGGTCTGAAGGGGAGATGCAGGAAGAGTGTTAGCACAGTGTGAAAGCCTCAGACTCTCCGGGTCTCCTACAGGAGAGTAGGGGACAGGTTTTGGAAGAATGTAGATTATCTGAACATTATATGTAATTGTCTTTTCAGACCCAGGAACCAGCCCTCTCATATATTCTAAAAACAGTTAAAGGAATTTTAGTTTCTGTGTTTCCCTTAAACATATATGAGTTTAGAGATGTTGACAAGGATCCTAAATTTTTCACTAATTTGTTTTATTGGGGGCAAAGATTTCTATTTTTCAGTGAGAAATAGAATGGTAAGTAACTGGAAGAACAAGCATATTAAAGTGAATGAGTTCCCTAATTTTGGGAAGGTATAAATTATATTAGAAACAACTGGGACACACCGTTTACTTGTGGGGGAGAATAGAAGGCAGGTCTTTCTGAGAGTCTAAGGTCCTGAACCTCTTATTTCAATAAATCAGACATTTTAATATGTGACATATCATTCCATTTCACACACACAGAGTTATGACTTTATGTTCTTGATTTAAACTTATTTTACTATGAGTAAATTATTTAGCTATCATAAGATTTCTAAAAAATCACCATGCATATCATGAGTTTCTTTTGAAGAGAGAAAAACCAACCAATTATTTTTAAGGGTCAATGACAACTTTATGAATACTAAATATGACAGTTTATGAAATTGACAGGATGTTATTAATTTTAGTTTTACAGTTTTATTTTCATACTCTGTAACCACTACCCTTTTTTTTTTTAGTTTTTGAATGTTTTCATAAGTTTTTGTCAATGTGTCAGTGCTTCCTAATGGATGAATGGCCCTGGAAGAAAGTGGAGATGTGGAAACCCCACAGACTATCTTGCTTGCTTTTATCATTATACCAAGGGTACCAAGGGCCTAGCCTGTGTTTCTTCAAATAAATGCTGAGAGCAAAGGAACATCAGGTCCAATATGGTGGTGTATCCAAACTGTTTTGCATGAATTAAAAACTAACCCTTTAATGCAAAATGTATCAAGACTATGTTAAATGTTCCTCAATAAGGCCTTATGTATTTCAGTCTTCTCTTGATGCAATCTTTAATTTTAATGTTTACTGTAAACAAGCATATTTCATACTTTGATTTTACTTTCTATTTCTATAGGCATATATTTTACTTCACTCATTCTATTCTTGTGAGCATATATTATCATTTAAAGGTGAACATTCATTTGTTTGCTTGGCTACTGGCTACCTAAATGTATTGAACATTACGTGAAAGACATTGTGCTAGGTATTCTATCAAATTTACTGAGGAAGTTGTTACCTGGCAGACAATTTTCTTTGTGACCCCCATCTTCCTATGCAAGGCAGATCGTCTCTTCCATTTCACTAAGAAAATAGAAACTATCAGGAAAAAACTTCTTTGGTTTCTACCTCTAATACCAATGTCTCATTTGTGTCCATTCCCATCTTGCCTATATTTTAATTTTAATGGAAGGGTTGTCTTTCTCAACCAAAGCTAATCCCTCCCAATATACTTTAGATTCTCCTAACTCTGGCCTCCTTAAAGAGTTGCTTTCATTGGTTATCCTTTCTCCTATAAGGTTCATATCTTTTCAAAACAGATTTCTTCTTAGCATGCTCAAGTCTCTTTCATTAAAAAAAAAATTCTTGCCCTGGCTGGTGTGGCTCAGTGTTGTGAGCATCAGCCTATGAACTGAAGCATCATTGGTTAGATTCCCAGTCAGGGCACATGCCTGTGTCAGGTCAGGTTCCTGGTTGGGGGCATATGAGAGACAGCTGATCGATGTTTCTTTCATACATCAATGTTTCTGTCCTTTTTTCTCCCTTCCTTCCCTTCTCTCTGAAAAATAAAAATTTAGAATGGGAAAATAAAAAATTCCCTCCCTGACCCTACTAGCCATTATTCTTGCTCATCTTCCCTTTATTACCAAATTTCTTAATAGCAGCTTATACTTGGGCTTTCTAATTGCTTACACACCTTTTCCTTTTCAACCTACCATCATCATTCCTCCTAAACTGTACACTAAATCTGCTCTCATGGGTCACCAGGGTCACCATTTTATGTATTAGTAGATACTTTTCTGTTCTCATTTTCCCTGCTTGAATGCTTGCAACTTTTGCTAATGTTGACAATTCCTTTCTATGGATTTCCCGTCTTTTGGTTTCCATGACAATAGTCACATTTTCTTACCTCCTCTGAAGAGTCCTTGTCAGGGTCTTCAACTTGTTCTTCTTCCTTAGATCACTTCCTAAATACTAGTGTTCCTAAATGCTCAGCCATCTCTTTCATCATTCTATATATTCTTCAAGGATGACCACCCAAACCCAGTGGCTTCATCTACCACCATCTATTTCCAAACATAATCTCTCTTCTGAGTTCCAAACCTATATACCTAGTTCAATCCAGATTTCCCACAGTTAGCCCAAGTGTAGGTCTAAAAGCATACCCATCCTTCCTCTCCCTCAGCCAAAAATCTCTTCCAACATTTGTTATCAAATTAGTTATCTCTTAGGCATCTAGCCCATAAACTTAGAAGTTGTAATGATTCTCAATCCTAGATACATTGCAGAATGATCTCAAAGACTTTCAAATAATACAGATTCCTAGATGCCTCCCTAGGTCCCAAGTCAGGATTTATAAGACTAAGGTGAAGACTAAGGCTGTATATTTTTAAAGCCATTCTAATTCAGCTGCTCCCCAAACTAGGATCTGGCCAACACTCTCCTGGAAAACTCCCTCTTACCTGCTTCCTAAATATACATAATCACTTTCTCTTGCATATGATATATCTAACATATCTGCTTATATTAGTTTTTCTCCTCTTATCCATTCACATTTCTATTGCCTCAGTTTAGGACTCCATAACTTGTTACCTGGGTTATTGCAATAGTTTAAAAAATATATCTATATATTTTATCCATTCTATCCTTCATGTTTTTCCAAATTACTTTTTAAAAATACATTCACGTCTCTCTGATTGAAGCTTCAATCCCTACTTACAGTGTTCAGGACAAAGGTCAAACTCCCTGATTATTCAAGTCTCATGATTTTGCCTTTAAGTCTTTAATCTCACCCATCTCTTCCTCATGTATACCTGATATTCTAATCTTAATGAACAATCTGCAGTTCCTCAAATGTGTTGTATCTTCCTTCACTGTTGTTTTTGTCTTGGCTGTTCCCTCTGCCTACAATACTGTATGTAAGTCCTATTTATCCTTCAAGACCTAATATAAATATAACCCTTTTGTTGGGAAATTTTCCCTCATACACTATGATTTCAATGTGCAGTGTCTGTGTTTACATTACAGGCTATATATACTGCTATTCTGCAATTTATTACACTCTTTTGAAGCATTTCATATACTTGTTTTATTCCCCCTCTATACTATGTGTTCTTTTGAAGGCAGAAACCACATCTAATTCATCTTTGCATCCCTACTACCTAACAACCTGAATGAATTAATTAACTATCAGTAATAAAGGAAATGGACACTTGTAAATGTTCTGATTGCTTTTAGCTTGCATTTGCATTTATGAGAATAAACAAATCTTTGACGGAGTCCTGTTGAGGTCCTTCTAGATCAAACCATAGTATTAAAAAGCATTACTTTCTCTCCCATCATCAAACAGCATAGTGTACTTGTTAGGAACATAAAGTCTGAAGTCAGGATACCTGGTTTTGAATCCTTGGCTCTGCTACTTACCAGCTGTGTAACTGTGGGCTAATTGCTTAATCCCTCTGTTGCCTCATCTGTAAAATGAGAATAATAAAAGTACCTATCTTTATGGGATTGTTATGAGGCTTAATTGAGTGAACATAAATGACATATAAATGTTTGGCAAATAAAAGAAATACAAGTAATGATATACTTACCAGTTAGGGATAAGATATCTGAGATTATCTATAAGGGCTCCAAAACACATGTTCTCCATCTGTATATCATTTTGTTTTTGTCTACTTGCCACCATGCAATCGCCAATGGTGTCCATATATGTAATGGCCTACTTGCTTCTCTCACAGTATATTTCTTCAGTTACTCTAAATCCTTGTAACTTTGGGAAACTATGAGAATTTATTCAGCAAGTCAGTATCTTCTATTTTAATATGGCAATTCACTATTTTCTGATTATCTTGTTTCCTTTCCTTTTTAAATTTTCTCATAGTTTTACTTCTCAATTGTCTATTAAATTTTTATTCTGAGTTAAGTGAACAGAAATGAAAACTCATTGTCCTATCGAACAGGAGCCCAAGTATAGGCCTCCTATTCAGGGAGACTACTCTGGTAAGCATTACTGTGTCTCCATATGGGAACCTCATCAAAAAAACAAAATTAGTTTGTGCTCTAGTAAATAGTTCTCATTATCCCCATTGCAAATGATACAACAACCAGAGTGGGAGAGAAGATCTCACTTCTTAAATATGTAGAAATACATCTGAAGCATTCTCATATGTACTTACAGTTGGAGAAAATACTCTCTTCTGGAATTTAGAGTTCTTCTGGGGTCAGAGGAGACCAACTCATAGAATCCTGAGGTCAGAATGGGCCAACAGCCTTTCACACAATTCCATGAACAATGAGGCAACAATGACTCCAACTAGACAAGACCTTTTCACTCCTTAGTTTTATTTCCATTGCCATTGTCTTCCTTCAGACCTTTGGGTTTCACTTCCCCTCCTCTAGGTTATTGTACTACACTCCCTCCTGACTTCTCCCTTCCTTATCTCTCAAATATTGATCCTTCAAAATGCCATCAGAGCAGTATTCTTTAAATAGGACACTGATCAAATCCAGCTCCAGGCCACAAACCTTGACTTGCTCCCCATTACCTGCAGAATAACACATAGACTCCTCAGATGACATACAAGACATTTCAAGAACAGACAGTCCAGGATCTGGCTCAGTCCAGACTTTCAATTAATCTTAGACTGTATCCCGTCTTCTCTGCGGTACACTGCCACTCCTGTTCCCTGGATGCATCCTGCCTTTTCCCCAGGCCTGTCCTTCACTACAGAACTTGGCACATTGTGCTATTGAGACTCGCTCACTGACTAATATTTTAGGGGGAGTAATCCCAACTTACCTGTAATAGATGATGCGAATTCATATGGTTTACTAAGGGGAATAAAATATGAAGTTGAATGAATTATTATAAAATGTGGTTCTTGCCAAATCTAAATTCAGTAAAATTATTTTCAAAGGCAATTTAGATTTATGTTCTTAATTACTGGCTCAGTAATGACAGTTTTTTGAAAAAGAACACAATGATATAGAGAGCTTGCCAACTAAGGCAGTATAAAATCCCCAGTCATTCCCACTATCAATCATCCACAGGCCTCATTGCAAAGACTTGGCTACATTAATGAACAATTTCAAGGTTGCAGGGCCAACATTATAAGCATATTAGAGACTAAGTCATTACTAAAAATAACAATATCAAATTAAAAAGTTACTTTTGAGGGCAGAACACTACTTTATTTTAACAGTTAGAACCCTTGGGATTGAAAAAAATTCAAACAAAACACAAAATCCCTAATGCTGCCAACTTAATAGACTCTGGTAAGAAGCCTTCTTCAGCAAATTTTAACCATCTCCTGTTAAAGGAAGAATTCAGGAAAAT
>PVIA01014884.1:0-24067 GCA_004024845.1 Tonatia bakeri | reverse complement strand
TCACTCTATGTATATAACCATGTTTGAGATAGAAAATGCTGAATCACTGAATAAATATTAATTAAAATTACTGATATTGTGAAGCAATACTACCTGCTGCTCTATTCTCCCTTCCTCTCACCCTCCTAACCATTCAGCCGATAGTTATTGATTATTCAAGGAAAGAGTAGCCTTTTTAAGAAACTGTCCTAGCAATCTAACATTCTGTGGTCCAAAAACGTGACCAAATTGGATAGTAAACTATGTGTTATGTTAATTAGGGGTAGTTGCCAAAAGTAAAATAAATGGAGGTGGAGGGGAAAAAGTGAGAGCAGGGTGCCTTTTTAGATACAGTGAGAGAGAAGGTATTGCGAGGGTGACATCTGAGTTAAGACTTAAGGAGGTGGAGGAGCAAACGTCCAGCTACCTGGAGGAGAAGTGTGCTGGCAGAGAGAACAGCCAGTGCGAAGCCCTGAGCCAGGCCTGGCACTTGTGAAAAGCTGAGAGGGGGCCACTGGGGCTCATGGAGTCAGAGTAGAGAGCAGTAAGTAGGATGCAGAGGCAGAGACAGAAGAATGGAGCACCCTGTTGGCTCATGTAGGTTGTCTAAGGAATTTGTCCTTTGCTCTGAGTGAGGTGGCAGGCCACCAGATATCTCAAGGAAGGGTGTCTAATCAGGTCAACCATGGAACCCTTGCCTCCTGCTCCTGTGTGTGGGGATGAAGTAGGGAAGCAGGGAGAACAAAGAGCAGGCAGTGACTTGACTGTAACATCAGCATGTTTGGTGTGTGTGTGCGTGTGTGCACGCACGCGTGTGTGTGTGTAAGGGACACAAAAGTCCCATCTTCAAGAAGCTTTGCTATACAAGGAGAAGTGGGGTGTAGCTGGGGAGTGAGGTCAAATCAGGAGAGGATTTTATGGAAGGTGAGCACATGTTTGAAAGCCTCAAGGAATCATCTTGTGGAAGGGAAACAGTGATGACGTGAGCAGAGATGGGACTTAGATCAGTGAGCATGACAGGGAGAGAGAAGGGCAAGGGGTGAGGGAATATGCAAAGGACAGTAGTAAATCGATTGATCCCGGAATTCAAGCAGCATTAGGACAGAGGAACATGAGGGTGACACTGAAAAGGTGGTCTGAGGGCTTGAAGGAAACATGATTTCCCACAACCTCCCTAAAGCAAGGGACACCAAACCTGACCCTGTTTAGTGTCATTTCTTACACCCCTAAAGCAAGAGGGAAGAGAAGACTCTGCCTGGTGGACTGGAGTAAGCTGAATCTCTTCAGTGTCCTTCTTCCAGAATCTACAATGAAACAAGCTACTTACAGAGTATAATTTAAATAACGGATGTTCCTGTTGAGGCCATCTAGAGTTTTCATATCCTCTGGTGTCAATTGGAAGTCAAAAACCTATAAAAAATGTGAGATTAACTCGATTTTCCTGAGACAATTACCCCCCACTGCCCATCCCACCCCCAGACACAGACACACAAATTCAAGCAGGAGTTTATGTAGGTTTATGAGAAGGTTGTCACGAACCTGGAGCTCACTCCCTGACAATTCAGGTCACCCTCAGAGACTTCTAAGGGGTGACTGTGGTTGCAGCAAAGGAATCCTAGACATTTTTGAGCCCAAACCTCATCTCATCTGACTCCCTCTTTTGCAGCTGAAGAAATTAAGAGATGATTTTCCCAGGGCCGTGCAGCTGGGGTAAAAACCAGGACTGAGACCAAACCTGACCCTGTTTAGTGTCATTTCTTACACCCCTCCTCCCACACTGCAGCAGTTGGAGGACAGAACCACTAAACACAGCACTTCTATGCACAGAGTACCAGGAGACAAGCTTTGCCCCAACCAACATACATGGAGAGCCTCACCAACAACCCACACCAGAGGCAATGCTGTGCTTGTCGGTGCCTGTTGGTGCCTGCTGCCCACAGTTCTACCACATACCTGGAAGTTCTCTCGGATTCTCTTCTCACTGAAGCTCTTGGCCAGGACCACCACCCCCCGCTGCAGCTGGTAGCGCAGGGCCACCTGAGCTGGGGTTCGCTGGTGTTTGTCAGCAATGGCATTGAGTACTGGGTCCTCCAGGAGAACAGGGTTGCCCTTGTTCACCCTGGGAAGGAAGCAGAGATGCTGTGTGTCTGAGGCTGCATATGCATTTCACGAGGGTCTGCTTATTCAGGCTCGACACCCCTAGTCCTCTAGAATCTTCCTCACTACCCTCTGGCTATGACAAGATCTCATTTTGTGTCTTTTGGTGAATCCAAAGAAGAACAACAGAGAAAGTAAGGCAGAAATGGAAACAGATTTTCTTTCTCACTTTTAAAACATTTGTGAGAAATTTAGTAAAAGGTCAAATAACTCAAAAAGACACAATTGTTATCCAAAATGAAACCCAATAACCACCATCTTAAAAAATAACTTGCTATTTTATAAGAACTTTCTATTTCACACAAATGCTTTCAATTAATTCTCTCAGTTTTGTCATCAATCACACAGGGGCACCCAATCTTTTGGCATCTCTGGGCCACACTGGAAGAAGAAGAGTTGTCTTGGACCACATGTTAAAAACATTGTCACATGTAATCACAACAAAAATCTTGTAATGTTTCAATTAAATTTATGATTTTGTGTTGGGCTACATTCATAAGCACCCTGAGACACGGGCAGCCAGTTGGCCACACTTGGGACATCCCTGCAAGGTGCATAATTTATATTCTGCTTAAGAGATAAAGAAGCTACAATTTATAGAAGGGGTAACTTGTCTCACATCACTCAACTACTGAGCGTCAGAATCAAGGCTTGGGCTGGCATTGTCACCCGTCAAAGCCAAACCTTCTGAGATTTATGAACATCTTCATCAGTAGTGGTACTATTTGGTAAAGTTTTATTGAGTCTTTACAATGTAGGCTAAGGAAAGGGTTGACAAACATGAATTATTCTTGCTGTCTATCCTTCATTTCTCCCAGAATGTACAGCATTTACAATGAGAATAACTTTCCAGAAATTATTACCAATCCTTCTTGGGATCAGAGCCTAGGGCACTGTATGCAGTGAGGACAATGTCCTTGGACTTGCAGAATTCCAGCAGTTTGCTCTGGTTCAGGTACAGGTGACATTCCACCTACAGATGCCAAGCAGAAGTATTTGTATTATAGAGCCACCAAAATCTACAAGTAACATAGAGTGCTGTAAATCATGGCAGAGAGATCACAATACCAGCAAAGTTGTATTTAGGAATACAAAGTCATCGAAATCAAAACAGCCCTGTAGTAGCACAAGAACAGGCATATAGATCAATAGAACAGAATAGAGAGCCCAGAAATAAACCCACACCTTTAAGGTCAATTAGTATGACACAAAAGAGGCAAGAGCATGCAATGGAGTAAAAACAGTCTGTTCAATAAACAGTGTTGGAAATATTGAACAAGTACATGAAAAAAATGAAACTAGACCACTAACATTCACTGTACACTAGAATAAACTCAAAATACATAAAAGACTTAAATGTGAGTTGCAAAACCACAAAAGTCCTAGAGGAGAACATAGGCAGGAAAATCACAGATATCCCAAGCACAAAATTTTCACTGATATGTCCCCTAGAGCAAGGGACATAAAGAAAACAATAAACAAATGTTATTTCATCAAATTAAAAAGCTTCTTCATGGTGAAAGAAAAAGTCAGCAAATGAAAAGGGAACCAACAATATGGGAAAATACATTTGCCAATGATAGCTTGGACAAGGGTTTGTTCTCCAAAATACATCAAGAACTCACATGACTCCACACCAGGAAGACAAACAATCCAATTAAAAATTGGGCAAAGCACCTGAACAGACATTTCTCCAAAGAGGACATAAAGAGGGCCCAGAGACATATGACAGGTTGTTCAGCATCACTAGCCATCAGAGAGATGCCACTTAAAACCACAGTGAGACCACTTCACACTGGTCAGAATAACCATCAGAAACAACACTTGCAACACAAGCATTGGCATGTTGTGGAGAAAAGGGAACCCGGTGCACTACTGGTAGGAATGCAGACTGGTGCAGCCACTGTGGAAAACAGTATGGAGTTTCCTCAAAAAACTAAAAATAGAACTGCCCTTTGACCTGGCAAATCCACTGCTGGAATTATACCCTAAGAATATTGAAATGCCAATACAAAAGAACCTATGCACCCAAAACTGGAGAGTGTTATGCTAAGTGAAATAAGTCAAGTGGTAAAAGACAAATACCATAGGATCTCACCTATAACTGGAACTTAGTCAACAAAACAAAGAATAAGCAAAATATAGCCAGAACATGAAAATAAAGAACAAACTGAGCAACCAGAGGGGAGGGGAGAGGGGGATAGCAAGGGAAAAAAGGGGAAGGATCAAGTCAAGGAACATGTATAAAGGACCCCTGGACATGGACAACGGGTGGGTGAAGGTTGAATGTGGGAGGTGGGGGGTGGGTATGACAGGGGAGAGTAACAGGGGCAGGGGTGGGGGAATTGGGACAAGTGTAAGTGAACAACAATTCTTTAAAAAAGAAACCAAAAAAGCCCCACAATTTTTATGAATTTAGTAAAACTCCAAAATAAAATTTTTGAAGAGCAAATAGATATATGAAAAACTAAAAAGAAAACAAGTGGCATGGCCTTGGGAATTGTTCTCAACAATTTGAAATGCATTCTGTTCTCTTGAAGCAGCTGGTGTCCCAAGGTGACATAATGAGAGGGAGTGCCATTGGTGACCTGTGAATATGAGAGAAAAAGTAAGATGAAGAGGAGGGAGAAGTCAGAGGGGTGTTAAAGAGGCCCACCTGGTTGCAGACAGGTTTGTACTTGAGCCCTGACTTGTTCAGGATCATCTCCAGCTGCCTGCGGTTAAAGTTGGACACGCCAATGGACTTGGCCAATCCTGCCTCCTTACACTTCTCCAGGGCCTGGGGAGGAAGGGGTTAAGAGACATCATCTGTGCAACTGGCTAGAGAAGTTCAACAATGGGAGCTCACTGAGAGTGGGGGCTGAGGATGGGAGAGAATATGTGCCAGAGCAGGAGAGAGAGGTCTTGGAAGGTTCGGCTGTCAACACACAGAGAAGAAAATGGCCAAGTGAAGAGAATAAAAAATACTAGGAAAAAATGGGTAAGAAGATAAGAGTAAGAAAAGAATGCAAGTGACCAGAACAGAGCTCAAAGAGCCAGGATGACTTTAGCTGAACACCTAGAAAAACTGGATTGAGTGACAGCCAAACAAGCACCAGCAGAGCAGGAAGCAGAGCAGCTGCAGCATGGCGAACAGGATGGTGGCCCTGTTTTCTCTCTGCCCTCATTTCCTATTATTGGCCACTGAAGTCCCTCTGATCCCATCCCACGTGCCCTCTTGCTGTTTCTCAAAGATGGTAGTGTCTCTCTCATCTTACAAATTTTGCCTTGGCCTTCTTTTGGGCTCTATCTCTCTTCACCCAGATATTCATATAATCAATTCCTTCTTTCTGCAAGCCTTTGCTCAAATGTTATCTTCTCAAGGAGGCCTACCCTGCCCATTCTTTTTTTAATTACCTATCTGTTTTCCACCCCCACCCCTGCCCCTGCACTCTCAGTTCCCCTGGGGCCAGAGACCTTGGGTTTATTCAGTAATGTTGTCTGAGTACTTAGAGTACCAAGTACATAACAGGCATTTAATAACTACGTGCTGAATCGTTAAACAAATGACTTATGAAAACCAAGGCAAAGGGGCATTCAAGGACTTACCTGGGTTTATACAGGTGACAGAATTGAACTAGATCCATCTTTGCTGAATTCCTGCCCATCCCCTCTCCATGAAGGCACAGAGGCTGTACTCACCTCCCACGTGCTACAGAGATCCACTGTGTCAAAAATGATTTTTCCATGGGGGTCCTTTGGGAAAATCTCCTCCCCAGGCTGGAACACAGGAAGGAAGGAGAGGTTGTATAATATGAAGCTAAGTCTGCCTTCAGCCAAGCTGTTTGGAGCCTATAAGTCTTGAGGCTAATGGAACAAGCTGTCCTCGTTTTTTTAAGGAATTTTAAGGTTAGGATAAAGGGAAGGGAAGTACATTTAGGAAGTGAACCTCTTAGAAATGTTTTTAACTGCTAAAAGTTTAATAAATATTCTTTGTGTGAAAGACAAATTGAGACACCCAGGACACCATTCTAGAGAGGGCCTGGACTGGAGCCAAGCTCCTTGGTCCTGGGCCTGCTCCCTCTCCTCCCTCACCAGGGGGTTGTCCAATGACACAGCATCCTGCCTGCATCTCAAGGGCTAAGTCTCATCCTCTTTGAATTTCCTGGACCTCAATGGACCTCATACTGGGACAGCCCCAGGCACAAGTGGTCGTGGGGTTCAGGTCCAGGATCATGGGGCATCCACAAGTTGAGACAAAGCCATTGAAACAAATGAGCTCTTGTCATTCCGAGGTTGAAATAGTCAATTGAGAACCAGAGAGTTGCAGGAAAAAAAAGGAACCTTAAAGTGTCATGTATGTTTCTTCTCATTTTTGCAAGCTATATTGTCACTGGTGTTCAGCAACAATTTTTATATTGATAAGCAAAGGAAAATAACTTTTGCTAACCTTCAAAGCTGTTGGGAAATGAATGAGAAAAAGATCCACATAGCTTAGCTGGAGTTTCCTTAGCGACATTTCCAGGGCAGTTTGGACCAATTCTGGGCGGAAAAAGGTGAGCCACAGCTGCAATGGTTGAAGGAGAAGGGGTGTGAGATTATTTCTTTAAAAATCTTTCTGAGAGATTTATAAAATAGTAAATAAGCATCCACAACCATAATTCACTTACTGTAGATGTGATGTGATAAATAACCCAGTGAATCTCTTAAATTCTTGATCATGATAACTTATTTTCATACAGAATTAAGACAACAATGTAGCAAATGAAAATATGGTTCTACACAGAGGTTCTCACATTTTAGAATGCAAAAGCACTATTTGGATTGCTCATTAAAAACATATTCCTGAGTGCTACCTCCAAACATAAGTTACAATTATCTGAGACAGGGCTGGTAAATTGTGATTTACACAAGAAGTTTATTTGGGGCGTTATGGAAACAAACAGGACCTGTGAAGGGAGGATTAAAACACGAGAGTGAAAAGGCTCGTGTGGTAGCGGTACCACATCTAAACAGCCACGAAGAGACTCATATTCTGGGCTTGAAGAAATGTCTGTTTACAGCCCTGCGAGCGAGGGTTCCCTTGCATGGGCCTCAACTCGCTCTTCAGAGCCACTTCCCCTCAGGCACAAATGCCTTTTCTCTAGCAGCAACCAGTTCAGTGACACGATAGGAAAAATTCCACTTGAGTGCCCTTTTCCATTCTGAATTAAATATCTAAATTCTCTTATTCTTGCTTCAGATATAATGTCAGTGGATATGAAGAATAATTAGGGGAAATGGCTGAAGAGATTTTTTAAAGTACTTAAGTACTTTTATAAAGAATAATTTCATCCTTATATCATTTTATGAGATAATGTCTACTTCATAAGAGAGAAAAATAAATGATTTTATTGACCACATAACAGATTGAGATGTGATGGCTAAAGTTTAGAGAGGTTAATAAACTTTTCTTCATTAAGAAATTTCACAGTCAAATGTCTCAAATATTAAAGAACTAAAACTTACTGTTAGTTTCCAAAAACTGCCATTTTTCAACTAAATTGTTATTACCTCACACTATAGCAAAAAGAGATTAAGTCACTTTGTCAAAACTTGAGTATATCTGAGGTGGAAAAGCCAAATCCATTTCTGAAAAATTAAAATAACATCAACAGAAAAACAGTATTTCTTAAGCATTTAAAATATATTAAATGCTTTTCTAAAAGCATGATATGTACATTTCATGTAGCATTCATGAAAATCCTGTGAGGCAAATACAACAAAGTTTGCAACAAAGTTTAAGTAAGTTTCAGTCCAAGGTCGCACATTTAGTATGATTCACATACAGGTCATCTGACCACAGAACCCACACTCCCAACCAGCATGTTCCTAACCCATCTTCCATAGCCTGAGGTCCGAGAGTGAATCAAAATTAAACCAATGAGAGGAGAACTTTGCCAAGAAACTCTTCAGCTAAGAGTGAGCTTCTTACAGATACATATGCAACTCTACAGAGCACCTTCGAACTGAAGAATATGTCATCTCTCCTCACAGTGCCATCGGCAATCTTCTTCTGGATGGCTCTCCCGATCTCCTCCTCATTCAGGTATGCATAAGACGAATCAATGTGGCGATAGCCCACATCAATTGCTGTCTCCATAGCGCTCTCCGCCTTACTCTTAGCAACCTAGGAAAGCATAAAAAATAAAGACCCACTGCATTCAGGAATGCATGACCAATTGCAGAAGCAGAGCTAGTCAACAGAACCTATAGCGTTTCTAAGGGCTAAGTGCCAGAAGGGACAAAGCTAACTGTTGACTTGTAGCCGACCAGCGGTAAATGTTTAACAACTGACTCTGAGGAAAAGTCTAAATTTTATGGTGCAGATACTCGCCATATGGCTCATTTCAAGCTACCAATATGGGGGGAAAATGTTCACAATTGAATCTTGTGAACCTAAGAGGTGGACCCAGCACATCACTGGGTTTAACACTCTGCCTCTGGACTTATACTCCCTATGTGATCTATAGATTTACACAATCTTTAGATTCATATCCCTAAATTAATTCAATCTATCAGAGATTATTAAACTCATTTCAAGCCAGAAATTCAAAGGTAAAAATTATCTACCAATGCAATGAAGATGTAACTTTAGATGGAATACATTATTAATTTACCTATGTAAACTCTTCAAACACAGTTAAGGACAAAAATATAACAGAAAATAAACTCTTTTCACTCAAATAGCACATAATTTTAGTGGGTTACTAAGCTGGTCATTAAGTGATCGTTTATCCTTCACAACCTGGTCATTTTTCTTAGCTGCCTTATTTTCTCCAGGCCCACCAGGCTGAACTTTTTAAGTTATCCGTAATTATTCCCTCTCCATTACCCTCTTCTACCTCAGTCTATCATTAAAAGATTTCGGGTACATTTTTAAATTTTCAACTCCTGATGAGGTAACTAGTCTCAGGGCGATTAACAGACTGTCCACAGACTGAAGATCCAAATCAAAGGAAAGCAGAGCTTCGTGCCGGTGTCCTTGCCACAGTCAGCCCTCAGCTTTCACACCACGTGGCTCTCGTGCTCGAGAACCAACCCTACAGCTTTCCTTAAACAACCGCAAACTTCACAAGAAGCACTGAAGCTGAGCTCTTGCAAGGTCACAGTGCTTGACCCGGAAACACACGCGAAATTCAGTCTTCCAAAAATGGAGAGAATTTCCAAGGGCCCCTTGGCCCTCCCCTTAGTACACAGAGACTATGGCCACCTCAGACGTCCAAAACTCTAACATTAATCTTGTCTTTCTCCAGGTTCTTTTACACTGAAATTGTTCTCGATAGTCTTTGTAGCAACTGACAGGGACAACTCGCACATCAGAATTCACAGAGAAACTTCATCACAGGGAAGCCTGCTGCAAAGTCTCTGACCTGTGGTTACATGAAAACTGGCCTCCACTTATTCTTACAGACTGTGAAATGGCTACAACTGCACAGCAGGTGAGAATAACAGAAACAGACTCGCCCACCCCCAAACTGCTGGAAGGTAATGCCCTTCCATCTCCCTTGATACAACGCTGCTCCAAGTGTGGCCCTTGGACAAGCGGCAGCAGGATAACTTGGTAGCTCACTAGAAACATGCACTTTTGAGCTTTCTCCCAGATCCATTCAGTCAGAAACTTTGTGGGTGGAACCCCTAAATCTACATCTCTAACTAGATTCTCAGGTAGTTTATGCCTATGAGATCTGAAAAGCACTGGCTTACTGCACAAAATAGCCTCAGCTGGAGAGAAGGCTCCCTAACCATAAACAAACAAAGGTCCATCTGAATTCCCCAAATTCACACAGTGACTACTTCTGACCAGGGCCCCGTCTGCCCCCCTCCATCTCCAGTACCATTACAATTACCTCATGAGGAGCCGAGGTGCCAAATCCCAGAACAGGCATGAAGTATCCATCATTCAGCTTCACAGAAAAGAGTCTCGTTGCACTCATCTCCTTTCACTCTTGTTGTTAAACAAGCTGGTTTTCTTCCTTAAAGGAATTTTCAGAGAGAAGCTAACAGAACAATTACTGTCTTTAGCAGCTTTAATGAGGCATAAGTTACATACCATAAAATCACCCCCTTTAATTATACAATTCGGAGGCATTTAGTATATTCTTAGAATTGTTACCACTATACAACTTTAGAGAATTTTCATCATCCCCGAAGAAACCCCCATACTCATTAGAAACGAGTCCGCATTCTCCCTCCCTCCAAACCTGGGCAAGTACTGCCTGTCTCTATGGGTTTGTCTATCTGGAAATTTTATGTAATTGCGTTCATACACTATGTGACATTTTGTGACTGCCTTCTCTCACCTAGCTTAATGTTCTTAGGGCTCATCCATGTTGTAACAGTTATCAGTACTTCATTCCTTTTCACAGCTAAATGCCATCTCTTTGTGTGGATTTACCACTTTTTGGTTATCCCTGCATCACTTGATGGACACTTGGCTTTTTCTACTTTTTGCCTCTTGATAACATTTACGAACACACTGTTGTGGGGACAAACATCTCCACTGAACATGAGAGAGCTTTCTATCTATTTGCATCTTCAATTTCTTTCATTATTTTGTAGTTTTCCGTGTAGAGGGTTTTCACCTGCTTAGTTAAATTTATTCTAAATTATTTATTCTTTTTAGTGCTATTACAAATGGGATCGTTTTTCCAATTTCCTCTTCAGGTAGTTTGTTGTTAGTGTATTAAAATACAAATTATTTTTCTATGTTGATTTAGATGCCCTTTATTTCTTTTTCTTGCCTAACTGCTGTGGCTCACACTTCCCTTACCATGTGGAATTGAATTGGCAAGAGGGAGCATCCTTGCCTCGTTCCTGGTCCAGATACAGTCTATGTCTCCCCTCAATCCTGCCAATGTTCGCTTTATATATTTAGGTGTTGTGATGTTGGGGCAGTATATATTATCATTGTTATATCTTCCTGGTGTCCTGGTACATGGACACTGTTATTCATTTTTGTAGTTTTTGTTTTTAATTCCAGAGAGAGTGGAAGGGAGGGAGAGAGATAGAAACATCTGTGGACTGGCCTGTTTTCTCTCCAACTGGGGACCAAATCTGCAGCCCAGCCATGTGCCCTGAACAGGAATCAAATATGCAAAGTTTCAATCCACAATACAACACTCCAACCAACTGGGCCTGGGCCCTTTTATTGTTTTATAATGCTCCTCTTTGTCTCATTACAGTTTATGACTTACAGCAATTTGGTTGAATAGCCACACTCGCTTTGCTGGGTTTTATTTACACACTTTTTCTTTCCCTTTACTTTTGGCCTAAGTGCTCTGTGCTCTGGAATCTAAAGCAAATCTCTTGTAGACACACATAGTTCAGTCTTGCTACTGTTTGTTGTTAGTTTGTTTTCACTTATTCAGTCTCTATCCTTTGGGGAGTTGGATTCACTTACATTTAAAGTAGTTACTGATAGGGAAGGTTCTACTATGCCATTTTGATGGTGTCTTCTGTTAATCTTGTTCTTTCATCTGTCTTTTCTTTTTTGTTTAATTTTTTTCTCAATTACAGTTAACATTCATTGTTATTTTGTATTCATTTCAGGCATGTGTCTTTTCCTCTCTTGATGTCTTCTTTGTGTTTTGTTGATTTTCTATAGTGATACCCATTGGATTCTTTTCTTTTGTATAACCTCAGTAGGTAATTTTTTGGTGATTACCTTGGGGCTTACATGAACTATCTTATAACAGCTACACCATGCTAAATCCATCAGACTTTCAAGACTGGGAAGGCAGAGGCTAGTTCTTTATCAGCCCCTGAGCAGATGGAGCACTGGATGCATAAATCAACTCTTCCCTCCCCACCCCCAGCCCAGGGAAGCTGAGATCTGGGGTTTTGTATCAGCTCACTGTGGGCTGAGCAGACAGAAGGGTGTTTGGGGCCTGCCAGCCCATGCTCCCATCTCTGCCTACCCTGGGTGGCTAGACCGTGCCCGACCCAATAGAGCTCCAGGACTAGTGAGGAAATGCTAGCTGTTTGGAAGCCCTGGGGAACTAGATGAGCTGGAAAAATAAGGATGGGAACAGGGCAAGTTAAGATGCCACAAGACTCACTGCTCTTAATGAGGTTCAGTGATTTTTCTTGAATCAGTACTCCTTGGATTTTGTCTTTGGTTAATTCATAGTTTTTAAAAATTGATTTTGACTATTTTAGCCATTGTTTAGTTGTTCCTGTGGGGATCACATTTTCAGAGGTCTTTCTGCTGCCATTCTACAAGTGATTTCCTATTGTTATTTGATTGCTATATTTTGTTTAAAAATTTACAACATGCACAAAATGGAGAATAACAAGGTGAACCTCCACCCATGTGCCCATCACCCTGCTTCAACAATTGTCAGCGCTTTACCTACACTATTCTATCTCCCTCCCACTTTTGCTTTGCCAGAGCACAGCCAAGCCAAGCCCATGTACTACATCATCCTTCATCTTTAAATGACAGACTCTTCACCTGATGATGTGATGCCGTCTGTGCTATGAACACACTTTACAAAATTAATAATAATGTGTTAGCAACATCTTCTATTTGGTCCGTGTTCAAATTTTCCTGATTGTCTCAGAAATATTATTTTACATTTATCTGTATGCATGTACACATAAATATTCTTTGGTTTACTCTGCATGAATCAGATCTGCTGTCTTAGAGAATATTCTACTGCTCTGTTACCAGATGGGGATCAGCCCAGGAGCAGGCCTGCCTTGGACAGTCTGTAGTTTGTGGATTCTTGACTTCGTATAAGGAAGATTTTACAGCAGGAGTCCAAGAGATTTCGCAAGTACATTTATTAGAGCTGGGGACAGTGAACCAAATGAAGGATTTAGGGTACAAGTGTCAACAGGAGAGCCTAGGAGGGGTTCCCTAGACTCTTTGGCTCCCTAGAAACATTACAGAAAAGGAGTGAGCCATGCAGACTGCATGGACACACTGAGAAGTAAAAGGCACAGAGACAGAAGTAAGCCAAGGCGAGGCTGCTTTTACTCCATGGAAGGCCAGAGAAAAAGGGACCTTGAAGACACGCTCAGGGGGTAAGCCTGAGCCGAGCTGCAACTGTCTGCTGCTCTCCTGGTTGCAAGTCTGATCGTGGGGGGCCCCTTAGCGTTTAAGAAAAAGAAAGTAAACAGTTTGTGCCCAAGCAAAGGAGTGTGCATGCTCCAGAGAGGGTCCACACTGGGTCCTTTGTCTTGAGGCTATAATCTCTTTTATGGGGGCTGGGAATCCTTGGCAGATCTCAAGATAGGGTCTTAACAGAATATTTGTTAGTTTTCCAGCTCTGCCCTTCAATATGTTGATTCATCAAAATGACTGCATTTTGGTGAGGTCGAGGTAATTCTCTGGTCAGTTTCATCTTTAACGAATTCCTTGAATGGGGATCAGAGGGAGGGGGGGTCTTCCCTGGCAAGGTCTGGAATGTGTAAATCATTTGCTCCTAAGAGGCCTTGGTTAGGGAAGACAACCTTGTGATTCAGTAGCTGGCTGTAAAATTGCTCAAATCACCTGGCTTTCTTTGATTGTTTTGTCTGAGTTTCCCTGTTCCACTTGCCAAGGAATTTTCATAGCTTCTCAGTACCCTGCCTCAGTTCAACACTCTGGACTTGGTTTATTGATTCCTCTGTGGTTTTCCTGAGGTTGTCCCTCATCCCTTGAACTTCCTAAAAATGGGTGTTGGATCTAAATGCCTGTTTAGATTCAGTTTTAGTTTTCTCAAAACTACTCTTTAAGTGGGTTGTTTACTTCCTATTTCATCACATCAGAAGGCAAATAATGCCTACATTGCAATGGCTTTTTTAATTTATTAATTCAAACTTAGAAATATAGGTGGGCTTACAGTTAGAATTTCAATAATAGCTTACAGAGAAAATAATTAAAGATTAATCATTCTAAGAGCATGTTGGAATAATACAAATGGATAGGGGTTGTCCAGTTCCTTTCTACCATCTAATATCCCTAACAATTAGAGAAGATTTAATTAAAAGATACTGGCAAGTGTTGTGAGATTAATTTCTGTATTCTTACTAGCTCTGTTTTAAACTTTCAAGTCCCTTCCTGCTTGTGCCCCATTCAGTGCATTCAAACACCCCCACAAACTCCCAAAAAGCACTACAAAGCACTAATAAATACATTCAACCTCATTTGCATATATGAAATACACCTTAATTGTATGTTAACTAGACTTCTTGTGGGGCTCTCTTCACAATATATACAAATATTTAATCACTATGCTGTACACTTGAACTAAGAAATGTTTTATGCCAATTATACCTCAGTAAAGATTATGTTTCTGTGCAAAGTAAATATACATTAAAAATGAAGTATCACCTTCATCAATCTATCTAGCATTTTTTAATGCAGTGTCCCGTGCTGTCCCAGCCAATGAGAAAGGAACTTCTATGCTCTGTCCATCCGAGTACACACACTGGGGTCACAGCCCTTGGAGAAATTGGCTTGGAAATATGAGGTAAGAGCTTCACAATAAAGCATAGCTTTAATACAAAAAATATTCGGTTTCTGGCCTTCTATCCTAAGTAAATTAGCTATTCAAAAAAAGATATGTGCAAAGATGTTTTTGCAGCATTGTTAGTACTAGAGAAAGCTGGACAGCTGTTCAATGACTGAGGACTGAAAAATCATCACAATGCAATGAATGGGTAGCTTACTATAACATGATACAGTAAAGGACAAATAGTATAAATAATGCATACAAATGATGTTTATGCAGTATTATAATGAAATGGGAAATTAATAAACTGCTACATTACATTGAAGCATCAGGGATAGAGATGTGCATGAAGTAGATTTAACTATATATACTATGCATATAAGGAGGATAGAACTCCAAAATGTTGACAACTTTCATACTATTTGCTTCATTCTGATTTTATTCTCTTATCTGTAAGGCAATTTTTAAGATTTCTAAATGAAAGAGTATTACTTTTGAAGAAACAGATTACAATTATTTTAGAATTACCTGGATTTGTAGACTTTATTGCACAGCTGGCCTCTGAACTTCCCAGCACGTGCCCAGCCTCTGGTTTTTAGGTTCTTACAATGCTGTCTTCTCAACCAGCTCGCTCCTGACTTCTGTTCAGACCTCTCCCTGTTCTCTCTCTTGGGTGTCTGCTCTTGACCCGACTACCTAGAACTGCTTCCCTCTCTGTCACACTAAATTTAAAAGTGCTCCTGAGAACTTTGAGCCAGGACAAAGCCCCCTGGGGAGAGGGCACAAATCACACCAGGACTTGTGTACTGGGTTTGACAAAAGTCTGTTTGTTTTTTTGAAGATTTCATGGTTTTAAAAATCATTTTGAAAACACCCAGTTTCATTTGGGTTTTCTTTTTTTTTTTGCTCCCTATAGTACTAACAGTCAGGCCTTAATAAATAAATGTTAAATATCAAATAATGAAAAAAGAGACATCCATCTTCTTGGAGAGTAAATATTTTTATCTTGTATCAGGAAATTCAAGACAGATCTAAACATTGTTGCCAGAAACCAAGGCCTGGTTACAAGGGTTTCCAGAACAACTCTGAAAAAACAAAGGCAGCTACTGAGGGAATTCTGTCAGACAAGCCATGACAATTGGAAAATAGATAATGCTACCTTGTTATTTAGAAAAACTTGAGTCTGTGGAAAGCCTTGAGTTCATAGCTGTACTGAAAAAACTATTAAGATGTAGTTTATAAAAAAGTAGTTGAATGTATATATTTTATTTTAAAAAGATGGACAAAAATAAAATAAGTTTAATTTCTCACTGTTTTCATTACATTAGGGCAAGTAAATATATGTGAATAATTTTTCTTTGGTATTAATATCAGGTTATAAACAACTTCTGCAGGGATAAATAAACATAATATATCATTGAAGACATAAAATATTACCTGAACAAGTAAAAAGGTATGTAAATTTTATGGATAGTAAGACAGTGCATTAAAACTTAAATTCTCATAAAATAAAGCACACATCTGAGAAATTCTATTTAAAATTGCAACAACATTTTAACAACTAGATACAAATATTTTCAAGTGTATATAAAAAATCAATGCCAGAGAGAAAAATTATGAAAAAACAACTATGAAGGATAATTTCTTTACTGGTCCTCAGAAATTACTTCAAAGCCAATATAATATAAACAATAGTACCAGTATAAGGTTTCACAGAAATACCAGTGGAACAGAATACAAAATACAGCATTAGTTTTTATTTATACAGAAATTTAATATTTGATTACAGGATAGTATAATTCAGAAAAAATAATTATTTCATACATGATATTGGAACAAATGGTTATCTACCTCAAGGAAAATATAATTGGTTTCCCCTCTTACACCATATATGTAAGTAAATTTCAGGTACATAAATGGTATAAAGTATTAAAAAAAAAAGAACAAAAAATACAAGAAACAACCTTGCAAAATCTTGTGTGAGAGGACACCAGGAAAATCAAACTCTATGACAGATTTATAAACATATTTAACTATATAAACTAGTAGAGTTAGTAGGCAAATGATAAATCTATGAAATATTTATAAACCAAGTGAAAAGAAGCTGATATTACAACCTAAGAGAGCTCTTGAAGTTAAAAAGAAAGAGACAAATAAGTTATAAAGTTTGACAACAATCACAAGAAGACATCGCACAGAAGAACAGTCCCAATGAACACAGCACAGCACCAGGTGTTCTGACTCACTCATAGTTAGGGGAAGGCACATTAGAGCAACACAGAGATTTCAGTTTCTAGCCACCTGATTGGCAAAAATATAAAAGAGTCACATTATCTCTTGTGGGTAGGAGTATAGATAAGAAAGCAATCTTCTATATTCAGCTAGATGTGTGAAACTGAATTCGAAATTCAATCTGGCAACAACTATTGAAAATAAAAGTTCATATACTCTTAACTCATAAACCCTAATCCCACAGAAATAAAAGTGTCTCTGTAACGGTACATGTATAAGACTATTTTACATAAGCATATTTAGTGCCAACCCTGGGACCTAAGCAAACAGTCACCCATGGGAAAGTCACTCAATAATCACGGTGCACGCACTCCCTGTGGTATTCACTGCACTAGTGCACTTGAAGAAATCTTCATGTGGTGAACATAGGAAAGTCTGTACAGTCATCCCCCTTATTCATGGGGGAATGGTTCAAAGAACCATACTGAATGCCTGAAACCTCAAGTAGTGCTGAACCCGATATATAGTATGGGTTTTTCCATACATACACATGTATGATAAAGTTTAATTTAAAAATTGGGCACAGGCACAGTCAGAGATTAATAACAATAACTAAGGTTAACAATAACTAAAAATAAAATAGAATAATCATAACAATATACTGTAATACAAGCTCTGTGAGTGTGTTCTCACCCGCCGCAAAATGTCATATGGCACTGTACTGGCCCTTCTCGCGGTGATGTGAGATGCTACAGTGCCCACGTGGTGAAGTGAGGTGGACACGCTGGGCTGATTCACATCCTGGGCAGGATGGAGCAGCACTGTGCGAGAGTTCATCACACTACTCACAAGGGTGTGCAGTTGAAAACTTAGGAACTGTTTCTTTCTGGAAACTTTTACTTAGTATTTGGGCCACAGATTATCACTAGTAGCTAAAACCTCTGAAATCAAAACCAAAGATAAGGGTGGGTCGGAAGGGGTTCTACTGTATCAGGATCCAGTTTTAAACCACAACAAATATTTCCCACATAATACATATATGAGCATAAACAAAATACAGAAAGCCTATAGTAAGCTAACATTTCTTATTATGAAGAGTTGCTGAAAAGAATGAAGTGAAGAGACGTTATGGGGAACACAAGCAAAAAAGGAAAATTTCTACCAGAAAGCATATATATAATTATTTATGTATTGATTTAAATTTATAAATATAGAATTTTTCTTTACATACAAAAAATTAAATTAAGTAATAACAACTTACAGAGACAGTAAATAATATAGCACTCAATACACCCTTTCAAAGACCAAGAGAGGTGCATCATAATTTGCAGCTGAGTCCTGGGAGTGATTGGAAGAGGGAGAAGCTTGACATCAGGAAGACTTTGCACATGTGAAGTGGCTGCCTAATCCATGTCCAGCTGTGAACATGAAGAGTGCAGGTAAAGGCCCAGAAGACAATGGGACAATTTTTATATGCTGACCTGCCTTTCACTATTTGCATTGAGAAACTGGCAAAGCAAGTCGGTGTTGATTCTCAGGGCACATTTGTTTGTAAACCCCTGTCTTACAAACACAATTAAAGTCATAGACCACATTATGTATTATAATCAAAGAAGAAATGATTGAAACAAGTTTAAACATTAGAAAAAGAAAACAAGATCACCTCTGAGAGTCCTCAAGGCAAACATCCCCTCTTTTCAAGAAGGGAAAACTTGGTCTTTTCCCTATCTTTCAGAAACATGTTTGAGTCTCATTTGGAAATTCACAGTTTACTCAGACAACATATCCAGTTGGAGAATATTGACTGTCTGACATGAATACAGCAAAGCTATCATTTATAACATTAAAAATTGCATGGATGGTGTGAAACAAGCACATGAACAGGGAGAAAAATAAGTTATTTTAACAGTGAATTATTCATCTTCTAAATCCTCACAGCTCCCTTCCTTTTCTCTTCCCCCCATATCTACGACAACAGGTTGTAGCTGCTTGGATTGGAGGGTGGCTGGATCGCCCAGGCCTTGAAAGACTCTGGGAAACTAAGTACATGTATCATAAATTAGCCTGCAAGTAGAACCTTGGTTACCAAACGACTTTGTTCCCAAAGACTGTTCAAGGAGAGATTTTTCCGAAGCTGAAGCACACTCCCGTTGGCGCATGCTCTCCTTCGTTGCCTGAGAGACATGACTCATCCTGCAGGTCTCCACATGAAAGGGTTGTGGAGTTGAGAACCAGTGTCTTTCGACAACCAAGACATTTTCTCTGTGAAAACTTGGTTGAGAACCTAATTGTTCAAAATGGGAGACAGTCAAGAACTGTCTCGGTTGTCAAACAAAAGTTTGGTTCTCAGTTCTTGACCTGACAACACTTTCAGGCTGATGCCTGTATGATTAGCCAGCCACGTGTCTCTCAGGCGACCAAGGACATTTGGTTTTCAGGCACATTGCTTCTCGATCAGTTTTCCAGAAATAGTTAAGTTCGAGAACCGAGGTTCCACTGGATTCTCGCTTCAGTGTTATCGTGTCCCCCAAACCTGACTGCAGGGGACCAGAATGTCAGCTCCCTCTTGAGGGTTACTGTGCTGGCCAACATTCTCAGTTCAGGGGTCTGACCAGAGTCCTGCTGGTTTCCTGAAACATGGTGGGCTTAGGATAATCTGCTTGGACGTGGCTCTCATACAAGTCCATGATTTTATGAGACTGAGAACTGAGGTGTGTGATCGGGCCCTCCCCATGTAATTCCCTGACAGCTCTTTGAGGAAACAAGGCTTCACCTGCCCCCTCCTGCCCGTTAGCTCTCTCATCATTCACTGCTCTCTTCTGTCTCAAAAGAGACACTTAGGTTTCTAGGTCATGTAGGCTATGGTTGCCAGTGTTTTACCTGTATGATTTTGAGTGAAGTATGGTAAGACCAGGCAGGGATCAAGAGAGAGAGAGACGGTCGGGAAGCTGAAAGCTTGTTTATGATCACAGTTTGCTGGAGACAATGCAACATGCCATACATGGCCTTCCCGCAGACACACTGGGGCTGCTCACATGAGGCAGAGAGCAGAACTGTGGGCAAGCAACTTCAGTGTGGATTCCATGGGGAAGATTGGGAAAGGCAGGGTGAGCAGACCAGGACTGCCTAGCTCTGTTTCTAAGTGGTGCCCCTGCCTCCCACAGCTCTCTGGAGAAGCTGTCTTGTCAATAGCGGCTTATGTATGACCTGTCTGGGTTAACACAGTTGGTGGGGATTCAAACTTTCCCCACTTGTACCCAGTCAGGAGGAACAAGAGAACAGCATGTCCAGAGACCTCAGGATTTCCAGCCCTGTAGCAGAAGGAGTAGAGGAACATAAGGAAGTAGGATGGCAGGAGTGACAAACCAGGTAAGAGAGAGAGGGAGAGGAAAGGCTTTCCTTGAGTAATACATATCCATGCTCATGTGCCACAAGAAAACCATTGCTTTTATTCTCTCCTTTCTCAGTCCCTAGAAGAGAATGGTCAGTGTATAGAGAATAGCAAATACTTGCTCAGCGAAGTATATACTAGCATGGTTAAAAAAACGTTGCCAACAGTTATTGTCCCTAGAAAGTGACCTGTTTTATGTCATGAGTTCTCTGTGGTGACACTGGGATAATAGTCAGCATCTGTGTGAATGGGTGGGGAGCAGGGGTGATGAGGGGCTGTGTGGGCCAAAGGTCAGAACTGCACAGCTTTGGAAAATGGAGCAGGTGGTAGCAGCTGTGTGGGAGGAGGGACAGGAAAGGAAGTTGGTTGTAAAGAGAAGATATGAGGCACTGTTGTTTCCCTGGGAGGAACTTGGGGGAAAACACAGAAATGTTTAAGGAGATATTAATGAGGTTTCAATTATGGTGTTTGATGGCTTCCTAACACAGAAAGTTTTATGTAAAATTCACTACATTCACTATTGAGTCACAGGGTGAACTCTGTTTGAAGATCAGTATGTGTCCCAAATGTGTTCTCAAGATGAGTGAAGGAAAACTGAGGCTCTTTGGGGATCAGTGCCTCTTCTGCATCATTTTTTAAAATTTTAATATCACCCAGTACTATCATCAAATCCTTAGACTCCACCAGCTCAGGCTCAGAGGATGACTCAGCAAAATTCACAGTCTCTGAAATGCGGGCTACCTGCAAAGTGCTGGGGAGTTAAAAGGAAAAAGTTAACTTTAGTGGCTGCTTCAATTAGGACACACCAGATCAAGGAAAGTTCTGTCAAAGTGGTTTAACCTCACAGAAACGTGCTGCCTCCATGACAAGAAGTCCTGAGAAAGGACAAGATCTGGGTGTATTCACAGACGGCCCAGACCTTCCCTGATACTCCCTGGCTCTCCCTTCTTCTCTGTTTTGGCATTACCCTTGTGTTCTGTGAAGACAGAGCAGCAATTTCAGGCATCACATCACAGCAGGATATAGTCAGTTGAAGGAGAAGAGCCACCTTGTAAAAACATTTTCTTCCCGGGAAGAAATTAAAAGTAACTCGAACTGTCTTAGAAGCCCCAGCAAAGTTCCTCTCACATGTCATTGGCCAAGTTTGGGTCATAGTGGTCCAAGGCCATTACATGTTAAGGGCAATTGAATAAGCAGCACATGAATAACCTTAGCTTGCAGTAAAATGGGTGTTGAGAAGGCAAACACATGTCACCGAGATCATTGTGAGAGCAAAATGATCTACTTTTTCTCATTTTTAAATTAAATGTATTGCATGATACGGGCAAATAAGATTACATAGGTTTCAGGTGTACATTTATATGATGCATAATCTCTGTATTGCACTGTGTGCCCACCACCCAAGTCAAATCCTCTTCTGTCACCATATATTTGATCCCATTTACTCTCCCTTATGCCCTACCCCCTTTCCTCTGGTAACCGTCATATTGTTGTCTGTGTCTATGAGATTTTGCTTGTTTTTCCTGTTTGTTCATTTGCTGCCTTCAGTTTTATATCCCACATATGAGTGAAATCATATGGCTCTTAATATTTTCTGACTGACTTCACTTAGCATGATATTCTCAAGATCCATCCATGTTGTTACAAACAGCAGTATTTTATCTTTCGTTATGGCTGAGGGGTATTTCTTTGTATGTATGTACCATAAATTCTTTGTCCAGTCATCTAGTGAAGGACATTTCAGTTGTTTCCATGTCTGGTCCACTGTAATTAAAGCTGCAATGAACATATGTCTTTGTGAATAAGTATAGGTGTTGCTGGGTCATATGGTAACTCTATTTTTTTAAGATTTTATTTATTTTACTTTTAGAGAGAGGGAAAGGGAGGGAAAAAGAGAGGAAGAGAAACATCAGTGTGTGTTTGCCTCTTGTGGGCTCCCTACTGGGGACCTGGCCCTCAACCCAGGCATGTGCCCTGACTGGGAATCAAACTGGTGACTCTCTGGTTCACAGGATGGTGCTCAATCCTCTGAGCCACACCAACCAGAGCTCTATTCTTAATTTCTGGGGAACCTGCAAACTCATTTCCATAGTGTCTGTAGCAGTTTGTACCCTCACCAGCAGAGAATGGGGGTTCCTTTTTCTCCACAACCTCTCTAACACTTGTTATTACCTATCACGTTGATAACGGCCATTCTAACAGGTTTGAGGTGGTATCGCATTGTAGTTTTAAATTGCATTTCCCTAATAGCTAGTAGAGTTGAGCAACTTTTCATATATCTGTTGGCCATTTCTATGTCTTCATGGGAGAATTTTCTATTCAGCTACTCAGCCCATTTTTTAATCCTCAGCTGAGTACATGTTTTTTTTTTAAGAATTGTTTTTAGATAGAGAGAAAGAGAGAGAGAGAAACATTGAGTGAGGTGAGGCAGAAACATCCATTAGTTGCCTTCTCTATTCACCCCAGACAGGGATCAAACCCGACCCCTAGGTAGTCCTCTGACAGGGAATGGAACCTGCAACCTTTGGCACATGGGACAACACTCCAACCAGCTGAGGCCCCCAGCCAGCATATCTGCCCATTTTTTTATTGGACTGTTGGTTTGTTTCATGTTGAGCTGTGTAAGTCCTTTATATATTTTGGATATATTCAAAATTCATCCATTCCCATCCACTTATTTTTGCCTTTACTTCCTTTGTCTTTGGGGTCAAACTCATAAAATCTTCCCAAAGACCAAGGCCCATAAGTTTTGTACTTGTGTATTCTTCTATGTAATTTGTTTCAGATATTATACTTAGTTCTTTGGTCCAACCTGAATTAATTTTTGTATAGGGGATTTTTGTACATGGATTTTGTATCCTGCTACTTACTGAATTTGTTTATTTTTTCCAATAGTTTTTTGGTAGTGTCCTTAGGGTTTCCTATATAAAGAGTCATGTCATCTGCAAAAAGTGACACTCTCTTCTTCATTCCCATTTTGAATGTATTTTATTTTTTTTCTCTTGCCTGATTTGCTTTGGCTAGGACATTCAGTGCTATGTTGAATAAGAACAATGAGAGTGGACTTTCTTTTCTTGTTCCTGATCTTAGAGGAAAAACTTTCAGTTTTTCAATAATGACTATTATATTTGGTGAGGGTTTCTCATATATGGCCTTTATTTTGTTGAGGTACTTTCCCTCTATACCCTTTTTATTGTTAGTTTTAATTATAAATGGATGTTGTATATTATCAAATGCTTTTCCTGCACCCATTGATAGGATCACATGATTTTTATCCTTTGTTTTGTTAATGGGTGTGTTGAGTTTATCAATTTGCACCTGCTGAACCCATCCTTGTGCCCCTGGAATGAACCCACCTCAACAGTGATGTATTATCTTTTAATGGATCCTTATAGTTGATTTGCTAGTATTTTGTTTTGGATTTTTTCATCAGTATTCATCAGAGATATTGGTCTGTAGTTTTTGTTTGTTCATTTGTTTGTTTGTTTTAGATTTATCTGTGCCAGATTTTGGTATCAGAGTTCTCTTGGCCTCATAAAATGTATTAAGAAGTATTGCCTCTTCTTCAGTTATTTGGAAGAGTTTGACAAAGATAGATACCAAATCTTCTTTGAATGTTTGGTACAATTCACTAGTGAAGCCATCTGGAACTGGACTTTTACGTTTTGGGAGGTTTCTGATGTTTGTTTCCATTTCCTCACTGTTGATCAGTCTGTTTAGATTCTCCAGTTCCTCATGATTCAATCTAGAAAAGATATATGTTTTTAGGAACTTATCCATTTCTTCTAGGTATTGCATTTGGTGGTGTGTAGTCTTTCATAGGACCCTAGCATGGTCCACAGATACA
>PVIA01014883.1:0-24998 GCA_004024845.1 Tonatia bakeri | reverse complement strand
AACTGGGGAACCACGTTCACTGGTCTGTCATAAAAGGGTGTGAGAAGGGATGTGGATGAGCAGGCAGAGAGAAGAGACGTGGAGGGCCAGGCCTGGGGAGGGGCCGGAGCTGGCACACCCGCTCAGGGGGAGCCCCCTGCCCAGCATCCCCGCGTGCTCGCCCACCCATGACCTCTCCGTACCCGTACTTTGGGGAGCCAGTGCGGAGGCTTCCTCATGGAGTCCTGGTTGTTCGTTAGCTCGGTTTCCATCCCTTCTCGCCTTTCTGGAGAGTGGAGGGTGAGGCTGGAGCTTCCGAGCATCTATTACTGGCTCAGTCTCCCTGAGTCCAGCCCCACACGGAGCCCACCAGGCCTGGCCTCCCAGAGCAAACGGCTCTCTGGTCACCAGGAAGTTCCAGGGCATTCAGGAACCCCGTGTCGGGAGCCAGGGCCAGAGACCACTGGGAGCTCCCTGTGCCCCTCCACTTGGGGGATCGCCGGGGCTCCGGGACTCTGGGCCAGGAGCAGGCGCGGAGACCACTAGATGCTCTTTTCTGTGATTTTACAGTAGGCAGTTAACTCTTCACGACCCCGATTTTATTTCCTTTAGGTACACACCCAGCGGTTGGGTGGCTGAACCAGGTAGTAGTTCAGTGTTTACTCTCACGAGGCGCCTTTTTCCTCTCTCCACAGTAACTGCGCCCGTCTGCAGCCCCAGCAGCACGGCCCGAGGCCCCTCCCCACGCCCAGCAAGGCCATGCCAACGGGGCAGAGGCGGTGTCTCGTGGGGGTTTGGTGCACATGTCCCTGACAGTCAGTGACGGGAGCACCTGTTCGTGGGTCTGCTGGCCACTCGGGTGTCTTCTTCGGAGAAGCGTCAATTCAGTTACTTCGCTCGTTTTTTCAGGCAGGTCATTGTTTTGCTTTGGCCATGCAAAACATGGAGTGCCTTCTCTGTCATGGGTGTGAACCCTTTGTCGTGCATCTGGTTTGCAAATATCTTCTCCTGTTCTGCAATTGCCTTTTTATCTCGTTGTTTCCTTGGCGACTGAGAAGCTTTCTGGTTGACGAAGTCCCACGTGTCCAGGCTTGCTTTTGTTGCTGGCATGTGGGCAGTGGACTGTGGATTCCGAGGAGCTCCGGGCAGGTGCAGGCGCCGGGCCTTAGGATCGCACCTGGAGTGGCATCAGGCCGGAGGCCACTGCCCCGCGCATGCCCCCAGGGTGCAGCACGTGCAGGGGCTGCCCTCCGGAGTGGCAGTCACTGCAGATGGATTAACGCCCACGCCATCCTGCTGACTCTGCTGCGGCCGCCGGACCGGGTGAGTCGGAGGACTTGGCAGCCGTCGCCTTTGCAGAGCTGAACGGGCTGCGACAAAGGACAGACTCTTGTTAGTATGTGAAGCCTTTCGGTCTGTTTTAGGACAGGCCTAATTTCTGTGTCACATGGGGACACATGTCAACATGCCTGTGTTGCGTCCAGCAGAAACCGTGGTGTCTTTGTGTTTCGCAAACGTGTATTTGCCGCTGGAGTGGAAGAGGCCTGAGGGTCTTTGGAAGTCAGCTTTATGCCCGGTAACTGCCCTTTTCTATACTTCGCTGTGTTGCTGGTTATAAAAGATTATTTATTTTTCAAAGTAGCACCTCTCTGAACATTTTGCTAGCTCGCACGTTTCCTCCTCTTTCCTAAGCTCCCTGGATTCCAGGGTCCGAGCGCGGGCAGCCCCGCTCCCTAGGCTAGGAAGGCTGGTAGGTGAGTGGTCCCTTGGAGTTTTGAACTGAGTATGTGCGGAGAAACTGATGGCAGCGGTTTGAATGGGAAAATCTTCCCGTTCCTTCCCCAAGCGATGCTCTTGCCTGGGTCTTCACTTCCCTATTCGAGTGCAGATTTAAGACAGAAAGGTGAAAAATAAGGAAGGTATGCCACTTTCTCAACAGAAGGGTACCCCAAATCAAAACAGTCCACTGCGTTCTCCGTAACCTATTGTCCCTTTTAATAAGACAGAGCGGAGGGGGGTGGGCAGGGAGGTCGTCAGATCAAGGGGGAGGCTTCCGTCTTGAGTGCTAACCTCCTGTCACGCCCCACCGCCAAGTAGAAACACCCACGGATCCGTCAGACTTTGTGACGGAGCTCGAGGAAGCGCCCCGAGCCGCACACCCCTGGCTCCCGTCTGCTCTGAGGAGCTCGGGCCCTGGTAATGAGGGCCATGTGCAGCCAATTGCCGTCACAGGGTGTCAGTGAATTTATAGGCAGCAAGTGACACTTCTGGCGGCTTCTGTGCATGGCACGAGCTGCTTGCTTTAGAACGCAGGAGAAATTTATGAGCCCGCTGACATGAACAGAGGTGACTGGGTGACTTGGGGGTACCGGCCGGAAACCCCTCCGACCGTATATTTTTCATACTCGATGAAACACAGATAAATCTCCATCCTGCGAGTCTGGAACGGTGGGACCTGTAGAGGCTGTGTCAGACCTCGGGGGGAAAATGGATCATGTTGGCAGTTCCGCCTCCTAAATCACGGCAGATTGGAGCTGCTCCTACTCACGTTGGTGTGAGAATTTGGGGCAACGTGCATGAATTTTTAATAGGCCCCAGCTTGGCCAATGTGCTCTATCTCCCGCTTGCTCACGGGAAGTCGGAGAACACTGGTGTTTTCTCTGGCTTCCTCCAGGAGAGGGCAGAGAGGCAGGCCGCTGTGCTGTGTGCACCTGGATAAGGAAGTGCAGGAACCCGAATCATTGGAGGGATTTGGAGACACGGGCATCACCGCCCCCCCCCCGCCCCAGCCTTTGTCACATGAAATCATGGCATTTATGGAGCTGACAGGCACTCTGGAAGTTGGTTGATAGGCACACAATATCTGTTTTTTAGTAGCTGGGTGAATCAGCCTGGTTCCCCCGCACCACGTGGTGGAGGGTCCCCGGCCGGGTCCCCGTCTCCAGGAGCGGCTTCCTCAAATCGCGCTGCTAGTCCGTGGTGGGGGCCCCGGATTGCTTCATCCCCAGCAAAACACTATTTCCGTTTCTCATGTAGCCTCCCTAATGCTTCCATGCTGCACTCACGGCCTTATCCAAGGGCTTTATTGCTGGACCCCCAGTGGACAGTGTGCTGGCCGGGCCGTGAGCGTGGCCGTGCCGAGTCCCTGGGGGACTGGGGGCGATGGAGCTGGCCGGGAGGCCGCCAGCTGCTCAGAGCTCCGCTCCGCTTGGATGCGTCTCTCCCACCTCCCAGCCTCGCCTCGCAGGGCCCTGTCCCTCCTCTGTCGCCATGGTAACCTCACTGGGGTGCACACTGTCTATGCCATCACACTGTCGACTCCCCAAGGTGAATCCCCGTCCGGACTGCTGGAGCCCCAGCCATGTAGTCAGTGCCCCTCTCAGGTGTCTGGGGCACATCTCAGGCTCCCGGGTCCAGGACTGGGCTGGCATCTCAGCCCCTCCCACTGCCCCCCACACAGCTCTTCCCTCCCCCAGGGATGGTGAGCCTGCCCTCCCGGTCTCAGCCCCACCCCCAGTCTGTGAGAAAATGCCATTAGCTCTACCTTCGAAATACGCCCACAGCCACCCACTGTTCCCGAGGCATCTTCCCCTGCGTCTGGCTCTGAGCCTCTGCAGCCCTGACCTGGGTGGGCCCTGTGGCCACCAACTCCTCGTCTGCCTCACCCTGCTCCCCAAAGTCTGCTTTCAGGGTGACAGCAGAGCATTCACTACTTGTTGCTGAGTAACAGCATCACCACCAAGCTAGTGGCTTCAGACAACACCCACTGGTGACCGCACGGTTTCCGTGGGCAGGAGGGGAGCACCTCTCAGCGGGTCCTCCACTCAGGGTCCCCTGACTTCAGAGGTGTCAGCCGGGGCTGGGCCTCCTCTGCTCCCACACTCCCGAGGCTAGCGGCCGTGTGCAGTCCCTGACACCTCAGCGCCTTGCTGTCATTGGCCGGAGGTCCCCCCACCCCACCCCCCGCCAGGTAGGCCTCTCACTGTGGCAGCTGGCGTCATCCAGGCCAGCCAGGGAGTCCAGGAGCAGGTGCAAGTTACAGCTGCACAAAACAGCATCAGAGAAGCGTCTGCCCCTTGTCCTGATGTATTCTGTGGGTGACAGACAAGTTACAGGTCCTGCCCCACTCCAGAGAGAGGAGATCCAGACTGCTGTGAACGCCAGGGGGCAGAGAACCAGCTACCTCACAGCCTGAACCACAGAGAGATGGAGCCTTCCTGGAAATGCCTGTGGCAGGTCAGGGGGTGAGTCTAGGCCCGCTGTCCTGTGGCTGCTAGCGGGCCCTGGCTCCCAGACGCCTGATCACCGGGGACACCTCCCTGCCAGAGCAGGCTCCAGACCCTGCCCTGGGGGCATCCTCCACGGGAAGCCCAGCCTTTGGGAGACCCGCCTGCAGTCTTGCTCCCAGAACTGTCCCTGCGGGTGTCCTGCTTCCCTTCGGGGACCTGGGAGAAGGGAGGCTGGAGGCTTGCGCTCACCCTCCGGCTCCGCCGTCACTCAGGGAACAGACACTTCGTGTGGTGCCTTGTGAGGCCGCAGGGGCTCATCCCCATACACACAGACGGTCAGACGGCAGGGACAGTCCACGTTTGATGCCCTCATTAAAAATGACGCGACCCTTTTGGTTCATGTAGAAAAATCACTTGATGAACTCAGATCCCTGCCTCTTATTTTTAAAACTTCAAACCAGAAAGACAAGGCGAATTCCTAGCATAACGAACCACAAGCTGAATAAAGACAGATTTTTACATCTTCTGTCTCCTGCTTCCCCTGGGCCCCAGCAGTGTCTGCTGCTTAGTAGGGCCTCCATAAATGCGCTTTAAATGAGTGAGCGAATGAATGAGGGGAACGGAAGGCCGAGAGGTTTTCAAAACCAGGGAGAGCTGCGCACTCAACGAGGAACCACTGCCGCACCCCCACCCCCACCCCTGAAGGAGAAGAACCATGGGAATGGCCTTCGCCCCTCGCAAGAATTCGTGCCGTGATGCGAACTACTGTTCATACAAGGACATCAGAGCAAGGAGCAGGAGTACATATTTTTGGAAGGAGTAAAACCTGTGTGTGCAGTCGGTGATGGGTGACTGCGGACGGGCGGCTGCGGCGTTGAAGGGAGGGAATGAGGAAGCGCAGAGTGTCTGCAGGGGCGCCGGGCGTCCTGTTTCCACAGAGGCGACACGCGTGTGCGGTGATTTACAGAGAGAACACAGCTTCCATTAGACGCCAGCAGGGTTAGTCATCGAACCTGAAACATAATTATCGACGCCGTTGCGATTAGTACAAGAACGATAAGGAAGGACAGATGGCACCGTGTAGCCCAGTGTATTATACAGAAAAACCGGGGGAATGCAGGGTGCCGATGCGCAGACGCACACGTGGATCAGCGGAACCAGGCGTGGAGCCCAGAGCCACCGGACCGAGAGGGGAGCGGGTGGTCTTGGTGAATTCAGTAAAAAGTACCAAGAGCGGGGAGACGTAGTTGGGGTCACGAGGCTGCTCAGTCGTCAAAGCCGACGAGCGTGCGAAGCAGAGTGGAGACTGACTCCCCGAGAGAAAGGTCCGGGTTTTCAACTACAGAAACAGGAAATTTTGGAGGAAAATTGAAGTAATTCCACGGTAACAATTGCACAGTTAACAGGATACTCAGACCCTAAAATAAGAGGACACAGAAGGAACTGGGGTGCCCGGGTAGAGCCGGGACGAGCGTCACATCCTGGACCCACCAGCTGGGACCCCTGGGCCGCGCCTCATGGCTCCCGTCCTTCATGATGTTCCAGAAGTCTCCTGGGCTTCTCGATAGAGCAGTGCCCCACGTCTGTTCCCCTTTCCTGACACCACGTAATCAGAGGTCCTCAGTGACCCCCCGGAAGTCCCCAGCGGGGCCATCCCCCGCTGCAGTGCTGGCAGCCCCAGCAGTTTGTGCCAGAAGCCCTGGGGAAGCCAAGTGACGTCCCTGCTCACTCATGTCTGAGTGTATGCGTCTCTCCCTGCAGGTTTCCACCCTCTCGGCGAGCTGCTCCGCAGCACTGAGACCCTTGTCCCTGCACAGCTGCCTGACAGTGTGCAGTGACAGCTCAGCTGTGCCTCAGTCCTGCGCACGCTGACCATGGAGGGGCGGGCGGTATCCCCACCTCTGCTGTAGCTCACACTGAAAATACGGGGTGACACCCAGCAGCCAAGGACATATCAAACAGAATTAGAAACTGTGTTCTCTTAGCACGCTCCACGTGACCCAGTCACGGGGACAGAGTCCTGACCGGAACGAAGCCAGGGCACCCTCAAAACTCGGCCAGCCCCCGGCCCTGGGGGGACAGAGTGCGGAGCGGCGTGCCGAGAGCACAGGAGAACACGTGTGTGTGTGTGTGTGTGTGTGTATGTGTGTGTCGACGCTCAAGATAAAGAGCTGTCGGGTGACACTCTCATTTTCTGGACATGGATTTTAAAATTTATCTTTTAAATATGTACCCCACCACAGTTTCTACATTCTCTAAGGATGAGGCTAATTCAGTTTCGGGTTAGTAATTGTTTGAACTGTTGTGACTAAGAACTAAATATCTTCGCTTATCTATGAAAGATAAATGTATTTAATACTACTTTCGCAAAAAATATTATGACAAGTGTATATTATTAAATCTTACTATGACAAGTGATGCAGGACATAATTAAGAATTCCACTATGTAAGTGGAATGTGTAAATCCTTTTAGTGTGTAGTTTCTATCAATTGCTAAGTCTGCTCTGAGTCCTCAAAACCATTCCAGCTTTCAAGTGTGGAAACGCAGTGGTGCAGTGGCTTTGCGTGGAAGGCGCCGTCGAAGGGGTGGGGCAACCGGGCCTGAAGCAGAGAGAGCCTGGGTCTGGCATCTTCATCCAGGACCTGGCTAAGCTGGGTTTACAATAGATGTGACTTTGTGGACAAGCAGCTTCTGAGGCCAAGTGTCCGCGTCAGCCAGGCCTCGTGCAGCACGACTGTGGGACGTGAGCTCCCCGAGGGCAAGGTCAGCATCCTTTGATATTCAGATCACTGCCTCCAGGCCTGAGGGGGTACTAAGCGGGGGTTTGTTGATTGACTGTGCGAACAAATGGGTAGATGGACTAATGAAAACAATGATGGGTGGGTGGATAAATGAATGGATGTGTGGATGGATGCGTGTGTAAAGCCACCAAAGTGACTGTGATGACGGTAGCTCCACAGACAGAATGTCACACACCGTGGTTGCTCACCCGCCACCCTCACTGTTAGTGCATTTGTCCACACCCCCCACCCAGGCACATGCACGCACACACTGCACTGTGCTCAGCTCACCTCAGAGCAGTGCTGAGGATGAGTCAGGTTCCTGAAGAACCAGCCCACGGGCGAGACCAGAGACCTGCACTGTCCCATCCAGACGGTGACCTCACTGCCTAGAAATGTCTGAAGGGCAGTCACGTGGAGCAGAAGGAACCAGGATCAAGGTCTCCTGGTCCCCGGGAGGTGAAACGAGAACCGGGAGTCAGGTTGCAGTGGGTCCAGTGTTGGAGAGGACCTCACACCAGCGGAGGGTCTGGAATCAGAGGGCCTGCCCAGGGTGGGCCAGCTGCCTGTCTGGGGGCATCAGAGTGGTGCTTCTCAAAGTGTGTCCATGACCTTGGGGGTCTCCAAGACCCTTTGAGATCCAAAAGTCAAGCTCTTTCCCTGTGACCACTAAGCCATGATTTGCCATGGTGCCTGCCATTTGCTCCCAAACACCGTGGGGGGTCGGGGGAGCAGCGGAGAGCAAGGCAGAGGTACCATTTGGAGTCACTGTGGCCCTCGCCATCACGCACCTGCCGGAGAAAAGGTTTCATTTAACAAGGCCCTGGAGGACACAGTGGGAGGCCATTAGTGTAGAGAGTCTGGCCCCTCGGACACACAGCGTTTTCGTATTCTGTGAGGCAGAACCGCGAGTGCCAGAAACGCCTTCCTTCTGCTGCACACCGTGCATGGCCGCCATCTGAGGAAGGGGGCGGGGGGAGGGGGGCTGTCCAATGTTGAGCTGAACTATCCACCTTGTATGGAATGTCACGCTTATTTGGAAAAAAAAAAAACAAGTGACCAACTCTGGCTATTCGGAGTTGGGTCTCAGGGAGACATTTTCTCAAACATGAACCCCAGGAGCCAGAAGGAAGACAACCAGGAGTGTTTGTTGCCGACAGTAAAATCCGAGCTTTCCGGCGGAAATTAAAATGCTGGGAACCTCGTAGCGCGTCTGTGAGTTTGAGAGCTTCCCAGCACCTGGCCTTCGGGGAGCAGGCGGGTGGAGGAGTGTGATGTTGGCGTGAGGCCACGTGTCAGCCTTGTGGACACCCACGCAGCTCGGAGAGCCGAAGGACCAAGGCCTGGTGTGACAGAACCGAGTGTGGTGTGAGACCCGCCCCTAGAGCGGGGCAGGCCTGTGGGTTCCCACCTGGCACGGAAGGGCAGGGCCACGACACGGTTTCAGATGCCACGCCCCAGCCGGCCTTTCCCCCCCCCCCCCCCGCCGGTCGAGCTGTGGGGTGGAATCGAAGCAGAATAGCCTCAGTCACCCAGAATGCTGTTACAGGTGTCCCCCCTTCCCCACTCACGCATCTGCCTGAGGCCGGATGCCCCTCCCAGTGCTTCCAGCAGCAGCAGCCCAGGGCCACAGGTCTCACACAGAGCAGGTCCGCACGGCCCGCTCACCTCTGTTGAGCCAGACCCTCAACTGACTTCCAAGGGCCACACAGGAACTTCTCACCAGTTGTTTTTGACTGGGGAAATATGTTGTTCATTGAAAGTGATATTTATGTTAATATATAGTGGGTTTATTGTGATTTTAACGAATTAAAAATGCAAATTTTAGAAATTTCTCAGTTTTACTCTCTGATTCAGTGAATGTCAATGGCAACAATGCACAGCTTTTTAAACACTCTCTGGATGCCAAACAATTGTTAAGAGTGGACAGGGTTCCTAATGCCGAAAGTTTGAGAACCGCTGTTCTCAAATAGCGAGGCATTTTAACCACAGCCTCTCCTTGGACCCCGAGGTTTGGGGCGTCAGCGCAACCACCGTGTCGGCCTCTCTTCCCAGGGTGGGCAGTAAGCACTGCCCTTGTGTCAAAGTCAGTTTCCTCTGGAAGCAGTGGCTGCAGACTCCTTCTGAAACCTAAACACGACATTGTAAAGCCTGCTTTTTTAAGACGTAGAGATTACACGGTCATGGAGAAAGCACATCACTACTCAGTAGCTGTGAGACACAGGCCTCGGCCCCACCCAAACCCAGGGCACGCGCGCGTGTTGCACGCCCTGTGCTGAGTGTGCAGCTGTGACACCGCCGCCCTTCTGTTCGGTGTCGAGGGCCCGTGTTTATCCTCGACTTTAAACAGGAAGAGGTGATTTGTGATTCTTCTGTCCTCATTATTAACCCGGAGTGTCTCCGTGATTTAAAGAAAAAGAGGGTGAGACGTTCACTCTGTTTTAGAGAAAGAGAGAGAAACGATTCCTGCCGGCGTCCAGCCCGCAGTGGGAGGACCCCCCCCCCCCGGCAGAGCCCCCTCGAGCCCCACCCAGTAACGGCCACTCAGGGAGATGGACGCAAGCAGAGTCAGCCAGGGGGGCTGCAGCGGAGAGGACCACGGTCGTTTCTGTTTAATCCGCCTCTTTTCCTCCTCAGGAACCTGACTGGCAACTTCCCCGAGTACCCTGAAGCAGAGGAAGGAGGTTCTGCTATCATTTTTTCCAACAAGACCCCACAGCAGGTACAAATATGGCTTGAAAACTAAAATGTAAATATATCAGGATTGCGTTCCCTTAGAGCTGGGAGTCGGTAGGTCACGGCTGGTTTTCTACAAGTTGTTTACACGAAGATGCTTTTGATGTTCAGCAGTGCGTGGCCTTGCAAATTTGTTTCAGAAGGAACGTGCCCTTTCTCCTGTCTCTCCTTCGGCCGCGAGGCGGGAACACGTGGGGCTCATCTTCCCGGCAAACGCCGAGCGGCTCGGCCCCAGGAGCCCTGGCGCTCCTGCCCCTGCTCACCTCCTGTGCTGCCACCACCCCGGTGACTCCCACAGCCTCCGGCCCTCCTCCCCTCTTGTGCTGCTGCCCTTTCCCGCCCTGCACAAGTCCGTTCCCGGGGCCCTGCCCCCTCAGCGCCCTCTGCTTGGTCCTTCCACCCACCGAGACTCTGCTCCTTGCCGTTTGATCCTCTGGGTAGATGCTCCTGGCATGGGGTGAGATGGACCTTGAAAGCTAGTTTTAGGGATGTCTTAATAAACTGGAAATAGGAAAACTCTCCTTAACCTCGGAGTGTATTTATCGAAGAAACCCAGAGAAGACTGTCTTTGTTTTCAACGGTGAAGCTTTGGCCGGGGGAGCGGGGGGGCTCAAAAGTGGAACTCCAGAAAAAGTAGTTGCTCCCAGAACTACTGGTTAAAATGTTCCTGTGAGTTCCAGCTCCCTGTCGAATGCGATACGAAAAAGAAAAGGAGGTATAAATATTTTAAAGTGATCATTTTGTCATTGTTTTTAGATTTTGTGATTATCTTCCCCAAAACCCAATAAACAACAAAAATCATATGGCCTGCTATACAACATTGAGTTGTACAGAAGTGTGCTGACGAAGTCACACTGCAGAATTTGAGAGAAGACTTGAACAGACAGATCATTTCCCTGGAGAGACTCAGTAAAGCACAAATACCGGCTGTCCTGCCGTTCCTCTGCACACTCCGCGCAGCTCCGGCCGAGTCGAAGCAGCTGCACTGACAGAAGTACGAAGGATAAGCACATGAAGATACGCCAGAAGGCGTTGGAAAAGCCCTCTGCTCACGGGAACTTGCCTGCCCTCCGTAAACCGAACCGAAGGGCGGAGCGACCGGACGTCACGGTGCTGGGAGAGAGCAGAGAGCACACGGGCGCCTGGGTGACGACGGGCGTCTCCTGCGTGCGGAGTTCTCGCAGAGCCACAGGGAAACTCCAAGCCCCGGAGAAGAGTGACAGCGAGTGCTCACAGAAGCCTAACAAGAAATTGCACAAGCCACCCGGAAGGAAATTTAAATGCAGAAGGTGTCACTCCACCTCTTCTCACGCGCAGGGCTGGTGAAAGTCTGGACTCGTGATAATGACCCGAGTTTCTGACACGTGGGGAGAACACTCGTACACACTGCTGCCGGGCGCGCGGGTCACCGCGACGTTGTTGGAGGGAACCGGTCGGAGTGAACACCAGAAAGCTTGGTCTGCACGCCCTTTGACCCGCACGTGCTGCTGTTGAAGGAATTCACACTGAGGAAGCAGCGAGACAAGTTGCCGTGGGCGGGGTCAGCACGCGTGCTTTGCAAAGGGCCGGACAGTAAGCACTTGAGTCTGGGGAGCACGCACCCGCTGCCGCGGCCGCTCGGCGTTGCCGTTGCAGCGTGGAGGCAGAAACAGATGCTGAGTGAATGCCTGGGCCTGCGTCCAATAAAACTTGATCCGTCAACACCAGCGTCGGGCCGGCTGTGGCCCGTGCGCTGCCGGCCACTGACCCCTGCTGCGGACGCTGAAAACGCCCCTCCAGCCCGCACCGTTCTTGTGTTGGCAGAGCAGGGCAGAGGCTGCCGCTCTTCAGGAGGGGACAAGTAGTGCCCCCAGAAGGCCCAGGCGGCGGCCAGACCTGCGCTGTGTGTCCCCCGCATCCTGGCTGCCCCCTGCCCCCCGGTGCTGCTGCAGGGACATGCGGGGTCCAGCACCCAGCGTGCTCCTGTCAACAGTCCTGCTGCCGCCTCCCTGTCAAACCCTTCCTGCCTCTGGAGCTTCCACTCCACCCCCAGGGGTCCTGTGTTTCTCTCCGGCACTCGGAGGGCACGCACTGCCCCCTCTCTTGGGCGGCAGGTCACTGAGCCCTGGTCGGGTGACTGTCGGGCAGACTTGGTGCCGCTCCACTTCTGACGTTTCGTTCTTGTCCCTCCAGCTACAGCGTCAGACACAAGCCCTGACTTGAAAGTCCATGGCCGGCAGCCAGACGTGTTTCGTGTTAGCATAGAAAGGTAACAATTACAGGATTAAGGACGTCAGCGGAATGTCTAAATTCTGGATGAGAAACCACCAAAAGCAGGGCTGACATCTAGTGGAACTGAACAGAAGAGAGCTGAGGGGGTCTGGTTAGTCGCTGAAGTGCCGCAAAGGGGCCCCAGCACAGATGACGGACGGGTCCCGGCAGCAGAGCGGCCCCGGCGCCGGAGGCCTGCAGGCGGAGGCCCGCTGGGCCCCTGCCTCCCGGACTCGTCCCCACCTGGATGCCCAAGCCTCGCCCAGCTTCCGAGCCTGATGTCCCAGTTAGAGATGACTCGTGCTTGGAAACAGCTTCCACAGAGCCTTGGCAGCTGTTACAAATGTTGGTCGCCGCGGGATGAAGAGTCAGGCCACGCCTAACCGTTACAATAATGCGCATAAAGAGTCAAGTTCATATTCGCAAACAATAAATCTAGTCCAGATGGTTTTTTTATGAACTGAGCATCATCACGTTGACGCTAAATGACGGAATACAAATGGAGCCACGGATCGTCTTTGCCACGGGTATTAACGCCAGTGTTTAAACAACGATTTGCACCCTGCAAACCGGCGGTGAGTCACTTGAGCAGAACCCCGCAGGGCAGCCCCGGTCATTCCAGAACAGAGGGACGCTCCAAGCTCAGGGCGTGTGTAATGCTCCACACCACGTAAAGATCCACACGCAAAAACCACGAGCTCATCGCCGTGGACACCGGACGGGCATCCTACAAACTCAATATCCATTCTCGATACTAAAAACCAAAACAATTGGAATAAGCGGTTACTTCTTTAACGTGACGGCATAGCTCCACCTTAGATCAAAGGCCAACGTCACGCTTAATGAAGTTCACTGGGAACATTTCCACTGGTGTCAGGAGACATGCAAGGGCAGCTGTTGTCACCCTTGTCCTGTCTGCCTGCTGAGCACCGTCAGAAGGACGGACGTAGAGAGGCAGCGATTGGGTGGAGGAGGCAACACGGTCACTTTGTGAGCGTTACATTCTGGAGGGCTCTGTATGTAGAAAAGCAAGGACAATAAACTGAACGACTACCTTCAAACACACAAGAAGCAGCGGCGGGAGTTAGCGGGTTAATGCACAGAGCACCAGAGCTGCAGTGGGTGCGCACGGCGGGAAGACAGACGGTGCAGCGGGAGGGTCCGTTTACAGCAGCCCCGCGGTGAGGATGACATACCCGGAGTGAACCTAGTAATGTGTGCGTGTCTGTGGGAGCGGACGTCTACAACAGTTGTGCCCTCAGGCAGGTGTGTGCAACGTCACAGACGCCTCACTCTCCCCAGCCTCCTCGACAGAGGTCCCGGGACCCAGGGGACGTGCCGACAGTGTTATGTCGGAGCACGGCAGGGAGCGGGCACAAGAAGGGGGGCCAACCCAGTTCTAAACGTTAGTTACACACTAAGCAACCAGGAATAACCAGTAAGATTCTGAAAACAAAGTGTGATGAAGCGTGATTAGGCCTGCCAGTGTTAAAACCCGTTCTCAGGGCCCACTGGTGCAAACAAATGACTAGAAAGACCCATCAGCGGAGAAGAATGGGAAATCAGGAAACCTACCCAAATACCTATAGAAGTGCAGTACGGCTACCGTGTTCTGCTGGGTATAATGCGCACTTTTTGCCCCAATTTTTGAGGAAAAGATGAGGATGCGCATTATGCATGGATATGATGATTACACACCATGAGCATAATAATGGGTCTAATAAACCCGTGTATAACACGCACAAAAACGGGTATGCATTACACGTGGCAAAATACGGCAGATGTGGCATCTCACTTGTCCCATGTGAGAAGGAAAAAAGACTATTTAACATACGGCACTAGAATACTCAGGTTGTTGTCTGAAAAGAAAATTAAATCTCCATCTCTTTATGCCAGAATGATTTCAGCTGGATCAGAGATCTCAGCGTCCGACAAAACAAGGACAGAAGGACCTGGAGACGCCGAGGAGGAAATAAGTCACGACCTTGTGGTGGGCTAGGCCTTCTCCCTCTGCGGCACCACCCTGGTTCCTGCCGGAACAAATGATAAATTAAACTACCCACGAAAAACATTTTTAACCTGCACGGCAAAGCCAACCCCCAGGAAAGTCATGTCAGGGGACACGCGGGGAGAATTATCTGCAGCCAGTATCGCACGTGGGAGATCATTTCTCTAATAATATAAAGAGCTCCTGCCACTCTATGAGAGAAAGATCAATATTCTCTCTATGAGAGAAAGGTCAATAACCCAATATAAAAAACAAGCGCGGGGTACAAACACAGTTCCCGGCCAAGAGAATCTGAAGGCACGTGAGCCACAACAGAAGATGCCGCACACGTGAGGAGAGGATCAGGCTCGCTCATGCAGGAGAAATGCAGAGGGGAGCGGCAGCTGCAGACACAACTGATGAATCGGAGCTCATCAAAATTCAGGACTTTTGCACTTCAAAGACATTAAGGAAATGCAAAGGCAAGAGCAAGAACAGACAAGGAGGAGATATTTCAAAACACGTACCTGGTGAAGGGCTTGCGTCCAGAACAGACAAGGAACCCTGCCATCTCAATGACGGGGTGAATAAGCCAATCAGAAATCTGGCAGAAGACTTGAATAGACAATTCACTCAAACAAAGATACATGAATAGCTAATAAACACGTGAAAATGTGCTCAGCATCATTCATCATTAGGAAAATGGAAATTCAAACCACAAAGAGAAATCATTCTATACCCACAGGGATGGCTGTTATGAAAAAGATTCTCTCGGGCTGGAACCGTGGCCACCGCTGGCAAACACTGGGGAGGCAGAGAAAAGGCAGCCACCCCTCCCCGCATGTGGCCAGCGGGAATGCGGGATGCCGCAGAAAGTATGTCACTTTCCTAATCGTTACCCAGAGATGCACCACATGGCCCGCCAGACCCACACCTACGACTGTGTACAGCAGAAACGAAAACACATGTCCACACGTGAAAAGAATTGTGCACGAGCATTCACAGCGGCATTGCTCATCATGCCAGCAATCTGAGACCACCTCGGTGCCCCTCCCCTGGTGGGTGGAGAGGGGAGGCCACCCAGCGGAGAGTTCTTCAGCATAAATGAAGGCGCCAGCCACTGGCACAGGCTGCAACCTGGGTGAATCTCAGGATTGAGAACCTCAGGATAATTGAGGCAGCTAGACACGGAAGACTGTGCTTGCACCCACATGGAATGTCCAGAAAAAGTTGATCTGTAGAGGCAGCAGGTAGATTAGCACTCGCCTGGGAAGGAAGGGAGGGGGTCTTCATGCACCATGGAAATGTCCCAGAGTCAGTTTCTGGTGGTGGTGGCACACCCTGGTGAATTCGCTGAAAAGTGAACGGCACGCTGGCCTGATAAATGTATGGCATGTAAAACAGGCCTCAGTGAGATTAAACCTATTTTTAAAAAGCACACAAAACAGGTGACAGGCCAGATGTGGCCATCAGGCCCCATAATTTACCAAAAGTAACGATGGCTGGCATAATAGGCAACGAAGCACCCTTCTCATTTTGGGAGGTTTTGCTGTAGTTGAAGAGAACAAGCAAAAAAGTCAGGGTAGCATGAAACACACACACGCACGCGTGCGTGCACACACACACACACGCAGGACCACCACAGTGACGTGCCGGCTAACACAGCGCCACGTCGGCGCGCATGGGGGCAGGCGAGCAGCCCCCGCCCGGCAGAAGCGCATTGGACGGTGGGGGCGTGCACTTGAGCCAGAATGTCTCCTGATGGGAATTCGTCCTCAGACGGGCTCACGCACCTGCACAGCGATGTTCGCATGCGTTTATCCGCGGCTGCGTGCCGCCGACAGCAAGGAATCGAAATAACCTATCTTTGCACTGGTGGGAGCATTGACAGACAAGTTTCGGTGCCTCTGTCATAACATGGGCGAGGAGGCTGTTTCTGTGCCGCTGAGCAGACGTGGCCGAGGTGTATTATTGGGAGAAAAATGCAGAGCAAGAACAGGGTGTACAAGGTGCCACCTTTTCTACAAGGCAGCAAAGGGTGCTTGTGAAACCCATGCGTGTGCACAGAAGTGAGCCCTCGGGAAGACTTTGCTGTGCAGTTGAAGAGCATAAGCGAGAAAAGCGCAGGCGGTTGGTTTAGAAAATGGCCAACCACAGTCTGGGACCGTTTTCCGCAGACCTGACTGGTGAATGCGCGCGTGTGCTGTGTGTGTGCGGCTCTGTGCACGCACGCTCGCACTTCGGCACACCTCCGTGTCACTGGCTCGGGGAGCCTATCGGAGGAGCCTGAGCAGGCGTTGGAACGGGGGTGTCGTTGGCCGGCTCAGAGCCCTGGCAGGAGCGTTTCCCTGCACGCTCTTCCATCGTCTCTGAACTGTGAACCGAGTGACTGTCATCTGCTCAGAAAACGGAAGTAATAGGGAATAAACGACGTGATTGGAAAGGCTCTAAAGGGTCTGCTGAACTGTGTGCCCCCCAAATGAAGATTTCATCCGTTTTTCAACTGCTCATTATTATATATGTTTTAAATGTCTTGGCACGTCTGCCCTGGCCGGTGTGGCTCAGCGGATTGAGCAGCAGCCTGTGAACCAAAGGGTGGCTGGTCCGATTCCCAGTCAGGGCACACGCCTGGGTTAAGGGCCAGGTCCCCAGTAGAGGGTGTGCAAGAGGCAACCACACACTGATGTTTCTCTTTCTTTCTCCCTCCCTTCCCCTCTCTCTAAAAATAAATAAATAAAACGTAAAAAGAGTTTGTTTTTGTAAAAAGTCTTGGCGTTTTTGAAAGTTTCCAAGCCTTCAAGAACCAGAAAACACCCTCACCTCCTAAGGACTCCGGGACGTAACACCTCTGGGCAGCCTCGATTGGCTTGCAGGGTCCAGGGGAACTGGTCCCCGAGGAAACATCGCTCGTTTGACAGGGGACTGCTAATCCCGCCCAAAGACGCCGTTTTATGACCGAAAACCGTGCACAACACTTGCACCACCCCTCACCTCCCCGTGTGCTTCCCAGAGCCTCTCCCCAGGCAGACCTCCCAGGGCCGGGCCTGGTGCGCCTCCACGCGGGTAAAGCTGCGTGCGTGACCTCGGTTCTGGGGGGGGTTTCCCTCGAGTCCGGGTCGTCCCAGAGTAGCCTGCTTTGTTCGTGACGGAGCTGCTGCTTTTCATCCTGTCAAAGGCGAGGACGGAGCCCGTGAGAACAACACAGGTATACACATCAAAATTAACTAAATTACTAAAAATACACATGAGCATTTCAGTGAAAACTGATGAGACGTGACCAGGGAGCCTCACTCCCGGGGGCAGTTTTGCACAGCCCTGGAGAGTCACGGGGTCTCTGTGCTGGCCCTTTAAACTGCCCGCCCTGCTCTGCAGCAGCGACTGCTGTCCTGAGCTGAGTGTCTGTCATTCCTTCACGAGCCTCAATTACGTCCACGCAGTTCAATTGCAGGACGAGTGAGCATGGGCTGTGTCTCATCTGACCCCCTGCTCCTCTGCCGTGAAACGCGTGCTGTGGAGCCCCGCTTTGGACCGCAGCTCGGCCACTCACCAGCCGTGCGTCTGAGGCCGGGTCCCAGGGCTCTCGGTGCCTCAGTCCCCTGGTCAGTAAAACAGCCGAGGACAGCTCTGCCCGTGGGCTGAGTGTGGGAGTGAAGGAGTTAGTCTCTGGGAGGCTTGGAGCCATACCCGGCAGGGTGCCAGCGCTGTGGACGGACAGATGGACAGAGAGACAGACGGACCTGGGGACTTCGTTTGAGAGCTGAGGACACCGAGTCTCAGATCAGTTATGTCACTTGTCTCGGTCCCACGGCTGGTGATGAGCCGAGAGCCCGAGGGCCAGGCAAGGTATGTGCCCCTTCCCGGCACCTCCTCGCCCCCAGAGTTCTGCGTCACGGCCAGGGAGACGCCCGTCGTGTTGACCTGGATTGTGGGACTTTCCACAAACCTTTACTGACTCCTCGGCGATGCCGGTCCTGTGTGGACTGAGTGCTCCTTAACAAACAGTTTAAACTTTGGAGGAGTGAGTAAGTGCGTTCGGGCCGCTATGGGAAACCTGCGTTAGATCACAGGGGAAAGAACTCCAAGAAGTTATGCATGGTCCTTCACGGGCGGGCGAGGTGGCGACGGAGCACCTGTCCCCACCAGAGTCCAGCAGTAGACCAAAGCCTCCCCGGCTAGGATCTGGGGACAACGTGTGGACAGGACAGCGAGGGGGGCCATGGCTGTGGTGCGGAGGGGCCTCGGGCCCCCTCCTGTCCGTGGGGCCCCTGGGAGTCACGGCAGCTCTGCCTCAGTGAGGAGCTGGGCCTGAAGTGCCACTCCCCTCTCCATCTGTCCCCGGAGACCCGCCTGCTGCCTCCCACGATGAACCCCCCTGGGGCAGGGGCAGATGGGGCCCCTGATGCCCCCAGCAGGGGTCAGCGTCCAGGGCCCAGAGCAAGGCAGAGACGGGGGCCCAACCAGCACCAGTACACCCTTCAGACCGGAAAACAGCCCTCGCCTCCATGGGACTCTATTCAAAGGCTATCGTTGTTTTGGTTTTTTAACAGGTTATTGATGATATTATTGCGAGCCAAGAAGAAGAAGAAAAAAACAAAAAGAAGAAAAACAAGACACAGGAAAAGAAAGCCAAAAAAAAGGAGGAAAAGAAAGGAAAAAAAGAAAAAGATAAGGTAAGGAATTTGGAATTTTAGAAATGTGAGGCTGTTCGCTCCCTGGCTGTGAACCAGTGGGAAAAACGTTGGATCTGCGGGGACGGCAGGCCCTTGTTGCCTAGGAAACCGTGCTGCCGACCAGCAGGTTCAGGGTGGTTTTATGTCGACCGACAGTCGGCTGCCATCCTTTCTCCCATCTATAAATACCTATTAGGATGACAAGTGGTTTCAACAGCTCAGATGCTTTCCGTGTTAAGTCACATATGGGACCGCTTTGTGTTTTCATTCCTTGGAATCAACGGTCCCACACGTCTCTCCTGGGGGTGGAGATAAGGAAAATTGTTCAGTAAACCATGTGACCGCCTCAAAGTCAAATAATTGTATCCGTTTCAACCTAAGTGAGGTCCCTCGCATTCATCACTTAATACTGACATACTGGGTGTATTTCCGTGGAAGTTTTTGGTTCTCCCTGTCCAGAGCGAGTGCGGGCTCAGACAGCGGCTTTGGGCCAGGTCTGGCCTTATGTGGGGGGGTCAGAGGGGAGAAAGGACTCTTTACTGCTTATCCGGAGCACCCCTGCTGCGTGGATGCCCAGGTGGGCACCACTCCAGCTACCCAGAAGGGCGCTCTGACCTCTGGGTCTGAGAGCGCTGACCATGTGAGGTTACTCCACAGCCCAGGGCAGCTGCACCCGAGGAGGTGTTAGGGGACAGAGGCTCGGCCCTTCACCTCGCCGGGACAACTCTGAGGGGCTCCCCCAGCTCCTGGGCTCCCCCATGACTGTAACAGTCAGCTGCTCCCTCCCCTCCCATGGGCGCTGCACCCAGGACAGCAGCTGAGCGTCCCCAGGGCAGCTGACCCGGGGGGCCGACTGCCTCCCTGCTAACCTGCCTGCTCCCCAGACGTTCTGAGTTGTCCCTCACCCTCCCTAAAAAGACAGCTCTCTGGATAAAGTGAATTTTTGTGACCCTCCTCTCACTGGGTGAGATGATACTTAAGCAGTGCCCCTGAATCAGGATAAGGGGAAGAACTTCTGTTGTATTCCAAGCTTCTCTTCCTTTCAAGAGGCACAAGGGTGTTTAACACTTGCAAATTAAAAATTCACTGTCGGCGAGGCTTGTTCCATGACACCCAGGAAAGACCGGCTGCACAGTCCGGGCTGCCTCGAGAGCAGACATTGTGTCACCCAGCCGTTAAAGGGCGCCCCGAGGCTGAGCGGTTCACGGGAAATGCAGAGCCTGAGCAGACCGGCGTTGCTGAGGCCGCTGCCGGGCGGGTGAGATTCCGCAGAACTGCTTAGAGACGGTGGTTCCTGAGAAGTGCAGGGCTGCCAGTGGCAGTGTGGTTACTGGAAGGATAAAAGGTACCAGAGGTGCAAGTCGGCATATTTAAGCTATGGAGGTATGCTGCTTTGAGATCACACTATCTTTTCCGTTCAACCCCAAGGCGTCTGGAAGCATTCCTGAGACCGGCCAGCCAAGTCCGTGTGCGAGAACAGGTGTTTTAGGAAAAAAGACGCCTGTGACTCCCTCTGGTTGCTGAGTCAGGCCAGGAGAGCGGGGCTGGCCATGTCTAGGTGCAGGCGCCACCTCACCTGGTTGGTCCTGGTCCCGGGTGGCGGAGAGGCGACTATTCTACAGGTGTTTGTGACACAGTTGTTGATCAGGTGCCAGCCCCACACAGAAAGTCATAGAGCTGAGGATAGACCTCATGTTTAAAAGCAGCAGCTGGGCTGTTGGAGCATTCCCCCACCCTGCTCCCCCGCAGCACTCTGTGCCCCTCAGTGTGCATGCGGGAGGGCACTTGGACGTGGCAGGGAGCACAGGGAGCTGGGTGGGGCGGCTGTGAGTGGGAGGGGGTCAGAGGTGGGTGAGGGGTTCCCTGGGGGTGGGGGGTGCGGGGCAGCCTCCCAGCCAGAGCAGCAAGGACCCTTTCGGAGAGGGAGGCTGTGTAGTAGGGCTCCCGCAGAGGTTGGCCCGGGCGAGGGGTGGGGCTCTGGGGTTCGGGCAGGGCCTTGGGTGTCCAGAGAGAAGCATGGCCTCTGGGCAGTGGCCTGAGCAGATCTGCTATCGTGGGTTGTGGCCTTAGCTCTGTGCTGTGCAGCAGGTTATGGGGGGGGTGCGGGGGGTAGACAGTGAGACCAGGGGCGGGGGCAGGGTGGGGTGCAGTCAGGCCCAGGGACAAGTGGGGGCCTGGTCCGCCGTTCAGAAGTCTGCTCACGGGCCAAGCGTTTGAAATCAAATGTCAGTCAAGAGGTGGAGAGAGAAGAGAGTGAGGTGGGTGGGTGGGGGGAGCCACCTGCCCAGCTGCCTCACCAGCCTCTGAGCAGGTTGGGGGGGAGGTGGGGGAGCACCCCCCCGGGGCCCTCTATTCCTAAGGAGTCTGAAGGTGGAGGATCCCCTGATGCTTTGAGATGCTGAACCTGGAGATGTTTAGGGGGTGAACTTGCAGAATGCAGTGCCCCCCCCGGATTTTTGTCAGGAGGCCAGTGGCGTGAGAAGAGGGTAGAGCCTTACGGTGGGTCTCCGTAACTGGTCACGAGAGTGTTCTGAAGAGGAGTGGCGTGGCTGCCGGTCTGGCACCCCTTCGAGGAGGGGCTGTATGAGCCAGCTAGTACTCAAAACACCAGAGTGTCCCTGTCTCACCTGGGTGTGTCCAGGGCGCTCTCCGCTGACACGCTGGAGGACGGGAGACAACCAGTAGTCAGGAATTTTACCCCTGGGTTTGGGGCGAGTGGACGGGAGACTCCAAGCCACCACGGGCCCCTTCAGACATGAGCTTGCAAAACTAGCTTTTTTATCCCAAAAGTGAGCTTCTGCCTAAACCGTACATCCTACAAAAGCTAGAAAACCATACAAAAACTAGGAACAACTCAAAATGATCATGGACTAAAATGCAAAACTACAAAACCTGCAGAAAAAAACAGAGGGAAAAACCTTCAGGGTCTAGGCGTAGGCAGAGAACTCTCAGACCTGACACCAAATCACCATCCATCACAGGAAGGGCGGATACCCTGGACCCCACCCCAGTAACACACGTCTGCCCTGTGACGACCCTGTGACAACCCTGCGGAGACCCCGTGAAGACCCTCGAAGACCCCGTGAAGGATGGAAGGACAAGCCGTTGGCAGGGGGGAACGTTCACAAACCATCTGACAGAGGACTTGCCTCTAGACTATGTAACAACTCCCAGAATTCAACGAGAACAGAACTAGTCCGTCTCTCGGATGTGGGGCTGAAGTCCAGCTCCCCAAGTACTGAGGATGCAGGTATGGGACCCTCTGTTAACAGCGCTTTGCTGGAGAGCCAGAGGCCCCCACCCCGCACCACACCGGCACCTGGCTCTCAGCCCCAGCCTGCTCTCTGTGGCCACGCTGCCGGCCACGCGCCCCAGCGTCGGCGTCAGAGACAAACCCAGGGAGGAGCTCTGTGCCCCCCATTCCTACAGCCCTCTTCACGCCACTGTCGCTCCAGCCACCTGTCAGACCTTCGGGAGCTGTTTTAAACCGTTTCGACCCATCCGACACCACGTGCCCGTGTGAATACTGAAGCACCTTCTCTGAATTCACCCCAGCCATGAAATGGCTCGACGTCGTGCCGAGTTCCTCCGGGGAGATCCTTGTGCCTACGTACAGCACAACTGCTTTAAAAGCTGAGGGTTGCCTGCGCAGTCACCCCAGTGGCCCCTCTGACCACGGCGCCTGCGCCCCAACCCCCTGGCCCAAGGAGGGGCTTCATGGTGAACGGAGGAGGTGGCCACAGTGTCACATTGTCTTAGCGCATCTCAAGCCGGACTGTGCACTGCTTCCCGGAGATGGGCTGTGTCCATACTGCTCCTTGGAGATGGGCTGTGTCTGTGCTATGTCCCCAAGGCCGGCATCAGGCATGGCAATGGCATCATGGGGACACACGTGTCTGCCCTGTCATCGTGGTATCCTTTGTGCAGTCAGTGAGCGCTTCTGCTTCTGCAAAACTGTGTCCCCGTGAGCCAGCATGGGGCACCGGGAGGCACTGGGGAGCCAGCAGCCCAACTCTCTGGCGTTGTGGCTGGCGTCCACACAGAGCAGATCCTCAGGGGCGAGTACACGACTTGGGGTGAACGGAGGAGCTGGAACGTGTCTGGGCTCCTGCTCCGGGCCGGGGTTCACTGGACTTGGGGGTCACGGGGCCAACTGAAGGTAAGGTGAGGCAGGGGCACACGGAGGGCCCAGGGCCAAGAAGCGGGGCAGGTGTGGGTGGGGGCAGTCTGGGGACTGAGGTCCCCTGGGCCAGCTCCTCTGTTCATGTCCTTCTGGAAGAAGTCCTGTGTGTGTCCCCACCTGATGCAGAGAGCGCTGGTGTGACTGGCTGCAGAGTGCAGCAAGCCAGTCCAGGCCCTCGGGGTCAGGGTCGGGGTCGGGGTCAGGGTCAGGCTGCTCCCAGCCAGCAGCCGCCCTCTGTCCAAACGCCCCAGCTACGTGGGGAGTGGTGAAGGGAGCGATTGGGAAGTTTCCATCAGAAAGGGGCGAGGTCTAGGGAGGCACCGCGTCAGAACGTGTGGACTTGTAAGCCCCACAACAGCAAAAGACCCCGAGAAAGTGGCAGGTTGAGACGGTGGACTGAAACCTCCTCAAGGAATTTTCCACTCCCAGGATTTGTCGACATGAGCAAAATAGTCCGTGTTCAAAGCAGCAGGCGAAGGCAGGGACGCGTCTGGTGTCCTTCCGGGCTGCAGACCAGGGAAGAGAACCTTCCTTCATGCTTTCTCGTGTCCTGGACACGCGTCTCCTGGGACCGCCACCGACGTCACACTGCGCGCGGAGAGCTGCGCCTGGGACGTCACGGGAGTGTCGGCACGTGGCCTCGGCAGCGCTCTGGGCTGTGAGGACCAGATGCCCCCGGGCTGCCTGCTCACACCTTGTTCCCTGGAGAACTTCACATCTATCACAGAAGTGACGCTGTACAAATAGACCGACCAGGCGCATTCTTGCCGACACGCCCTGAGCACCTGCTCAGGGACAGGCGTGGGGCTGGCTCCGTGTGGGGCGCAGAAAGTCAGTGAGATGGGGCGTTGCCCCTGCGGCCCCCGAGCCCGGGAGAGCAGGGAAGGTGTGCGTGCGTGGCCAGTGGTCCGTGTACACACAGAGATCCAGAGGCCAAGAAGCCTAAGCAAGTCCTGCTGAGCCAGAGGAAGGCAGTTTTGACCTGTGGGAATCCAGGAGGAGGGCACATTTGCCTCAGACCTACGAGGAATTTTCCACAGAGGAAGAAAGGAAAAGGAAGTCTGGTCAGAGAGGAGGCCAGCCACTCCCTCCCCTGTGGCCTTTTCCCACACTCCGGCCTGGGAGCTGTCCCCAAGAGCAGACCCACCCCGTCATGCCAGCTCCTGCTCGGGGGCCCTGCGGTAGCTGCTTTGCTCTCAAACCAAGTTCAAGATCTGCAGAGCTCAGAGGCCTGTGGAAGCCATGCCCTGTCTCCTCCCTCCCCAGCCTCAGGTCTGCTCGCTCGGCCCGCTGGGCACAGCAACTCGGCTCCCAGTGGTGCTGAGGTGGCCTTCCCAGCCCAAACATCATATGCACCCCCCTGCTGACAGGTTTCCCCCACGGGGCTCCCTGGCCCGGGGCACCCTCCCGCCACACAAAGGCACACACTCACACCTGCAGGGGCCCCAGGGGCCACAGAGAGGGCAGTCCGAGTATCAGGGACACACATGGCATCATGGTTGGCGCCGCATGGACTGAAGGAGATTGAAGGCCCACGAGTCCGTAGGGACATGCAAGGACATGGGGATAAACGTCTCAGAGCACGCTGACTGGAGGTCCTGAACGCCTCCAGGAATGAGCTCCTGCCTCCACGGCCACACTCTCTGCAGTGCCGGTCGTCCTGCTGCTCTCACAGTTTCCCTCCAACGGCAGTGACTGGGACTAGTGGGTCGGGCTGCAGCAGCCAGCCCCGGGCCCTGCCGGGTGCCGGCTGCACCACGAGCTTGGTGGCTCCTGGAAGGTGGGCGGGCGCTGCCGGGCCCTAAGCCCTTGGGGTCCCTGAGTTCACGTTCTCTCCCAGGTTCCACAGGGCAGGTGGCTCCCCCCCCCAGCTGCAGTAGCCCCTGCGTGGGGTGTGAGCCGTGGTTCCGGGCAGGCCCCCCTGGCTGAGCCCTGCAGCCCCCAACCCCTCCTCATGGCTCTCCCACTCCGCGGGCCTCCTATCTCCCCTCCTGCCACTGGGGTGGGGTCAGGGAGTAGGGGGAGGACAGTGGGGGGAACCAGCACAGGGGCATCTGGTGGCTGTGCCTCCTCTCAGCTGTGGAGAGGGCACTGTGCTTTGGGAAGCTCCCGTGGATGTAACATAGATGCAGTGTCCCCTGCCGCCGGTGGGGGGACAGCCACAGTGGTAGTGTCATCAGACC
>PVIA01014882.1:0-25013 GCA_004024845.1 Tonatia bakeri | reverse complement strand
ATATTAATTAAATCTATTTAATCTAGTGTATCATTTAAGGTTGTCATGTCCTTATTGATTTTCTGTCTGGAAGCTCTATCTGTTGATGTCAATAGGGTATTAAAATCCCCTGGTATGCCTGTATTTCTGTTAATCTCTCCTTTATGTCCATAAAGATTTGCTTTACATATTTGATATATTTTTAAAAAATATTTAAGTGAAGCCAGGACACTGAGCATCCTGGAACCCTGCTTCAACATGTCTGTAATGCCCCATCCCCAATGCAGTGTGTCCATCCTCATTGTTCCCTGTGCTTCTGTCTGGTCCTTGCATAAGGTCAAGTGGTTATCCCACCCCTTCACGCTCTCCCTATGTCTGTGGTTCCCTCCCACAGCCTGATAAGCCACACACACCCAGAGTCAATGTCCCAAAGACCCTCACCCCCAAAAGTCCACAGTTTATGACCCACTAGGAGGGAGGAGGAAACCAAGGCACAGGATGAAGAGTGCTGCCTGTTTCTGAGAACCAGGAACCCTGCCTACAGTAGGTTGGGTCAATACTGAAGGTGTTAAACCTGTGGGGAAACCTAGAGTTCCTGATCTAGAGGTAGAACCTGGGGATTGCTTCCTTCTGATTGAGGGATATGGTTGCTGCTGCAGAGATGGGAAATTGCAAGTTTCCATTCCTGGGGCTTGACTATGTATCTAGGAGTGGCCCTGGTACTAGGGGTGGCCCTGTGCCAGGGGTGTGGCCATCCCCTGTTGTGGGCCCCTGAAGACCCCTTCTCCATGCTGTGGAATGGACCATCAGTACACTGTAGAGCCTGTTTTGGTGTGCACCTGCCACTAGAGACCCTGGGTATCACAGTCAACTGTTCCAGTGTTTCCATGGCAAGAATATCACCACTTCCATAGAAACCAGCTTGGCTTCTTCCTTACATTTGGCCCAAGGGCACAGCTCACAATGAGGGCATCCCTCAAGCTGCGCTCCTTGACCACCAATCCACACCATCCAGCATGGGCTGCTTACCAGATCTACCATAGCCTGGGACCTGGCTTTGTTGGCTTGGCAGCACTAGACTGGGAAAAATGGTGTCTATACTGGGCTGGGAACTGGAGCTGCCACCAAACCTATCAGGAAGCCCCAGGGGCTTAGGCACAGTGGGAATTCCCTGACCTGGGCCCTCCAGAGCAGCTCCACAAGGCCCATACTGGCTTTGAACAAGCAACCCATACACTGCTGGAGGGCACACTATGGTTGGGCCAGGCACTGCAGCCTCATGGACTCTTGGGATTCTGTCACTTCCCAGCCTGTGGCAATGTTTGGCATAGTATGACTTCCATTACATGGCCCACTGCCATGCAGCCACCTGTGCCTGCAACACCCAAGTGCATTGGCTCTGGGCTACCTCCAGCGCCTTCTTCTCCAGCATTTACCTCCCACCCAGGCTGCCATCTGCTCACTGACAGGCATTTGTTTGATATTACCTGGAAGAGGCCTTCCAAGTGGTCTGTCCTGGGCATCCACATCCCCTCCCTGTCCTGGCCTGTGATTAGACTTTCTTCACACATCAGAGATCTGGGAGGTTCCTGTCTTAGGATGATCTTGTGCAGACCACAACACTGGGGGCAGCTGGGATGGTGCTCTGGGGAGACCTGAGCATCTCCAGCTCCGAGGAGAAGTGCTGGCATCTTCATGACTACCTGGTGGATACCCTGGGCCCCTATGTAATTAATGTGACCAGGCTGGCCAACAGCCTGCAGTCACTAGTGGTGCAATGGCCACGAGAACTGTGCCTGGTGAGACCTAGGGCAGCTAGAAGCCTTTCTATACCTGCAGCCAAATGGTATCCCTGGAGCTTGGGAGTTCTTCTGCTGCTGCTGTTACTGGGGCTGGGCAGGCCCCACCTGTCAGGAGCCCTGCCCTAAGCCTGGACTTGAAGAAACAGCATGAACCCAGGAGTCACCTGCCATAACCCTCTTGCCCCTGCTGCTGTTTCCTAGTCCTTGAGGATTCTGTCCTACTCTTGTTCTACTCAGCTTAGCCAGTCCTCCCATACACATACCCAACTTTCCATGGGATTCCTGGGGAATAGAAGGGGTCAGAAGAAAACATTTACACTTTTAAAACCAGAGGCCCTCAGAGATCACCTGATTCCTTCTAAAAAGGAAATTGTCCCAGGGAAAGAGGGTTCCAGATGGTTAAGGTTGCCAGTGCAGGGTTCTGTTTATACACATCATTTGGTCCATGGAGAGACAGATCTGTCAAAGGACAGGTGTGCCTTAAGAGCTTGGCTAAGGTCTATAAGTGCTAAGCTATTGTCTGTCATTTGCTTTCATCATAAAGTCACTTTTCCTTTCAAAAATTTTTATTTACAGTTGAAATACAATATTATATTTGATTCAGGTGTACAACATAGTTATTTGACATTTATATAACTTATAAAGTGATCACCCTAGTAAGTCTAGTACTCATCTGGTACCATATATAGTTATTCCAATATTGTTAACTATATATCCCATGCTGTACTTACATCCTTGTGACTGTTTTTATAACTGGCAATTTATACAATTTAATCCCTCCCCCTTTTTCACCTATCTCCTCAATCCCTCTCCCATCTGGCAACCATAAAAATTGCATGATTAACTTCTGAATAAGTAAGGCTCACAGTATATTCCTCCATCACAGATATGTTGGATTTACCTCACAAAGCTCTGCTGGGGTCATACCAAGATAGCTAGAGCCAGTGCCAGGGCCCGCAGGCACAGTGAGATTCAGCAAGCAGAAATCTGTGGTGAGTATGTGTCAGGTGAATGAAGAGAACCTCTAGAGAAGCATAGAATAGTTGATGGCTGGGTAAGATAGAACCCAAGGCAGCTAAATAGAATTTACCCGATCCTGTTCCATGCCCCTGGTTTTTATGTCCCAGTTCAAATATCATTTCTCAATAAGCCTTTCCCCATCCCCACTAATGATGCTCCCATTTGATACAGCAGGTCTAAATAGTACTATAAAAGTTCATTCTGGGGGATTTTCTCTCTTTTAGGTGTAAAGGTAGGGAGAGCTCTTGCCCATCTTGGCAAGTATTAAGAAATTATGCCTGGCCCATCACCAAAGAATTGAATGAGTGTGGAAAATTACCTGAGAGCAGAATTGGACAGCCACACAGGGAGATCTCCCTGGCTGGTCTTTTGGTCAAATTGTGGGCAGGGCCTTGGAAGTGAGAGGCTCAGGTCCCAGTCTCTGTTTAAATGCAGGCAATTGTCTCGAGGAAATCTGCATTGGCAAGGGCTGACAAGGAACAGTGGGTGAACCTGACCCTGGCACCTCTCTACCCTGGAAGGTGCTGTGAATAGGACATTTTTGAAGCTGCAGAGATGGGAGTTGAATGCTGGAGAAACACCCTGCTGCTGCTGGCTTCCCTGGTCCTGGCAGCCAAATTGGGTGACTTTCAAAGGTGGGGAGGCTTCCAGGAGAAGTCCATGAGCAAGAAAAACATGAATTCAACACTCAAATTCTTCATTGAAAACTACAACAATGTGAGCAATGACATGTACTTATTTCGAATAGACAAGCTACTTCAAAGTCATATGCAGGTTTGTACCTCAGTTTCTCTGAATATGAGCAGTGCCCTAATTATTGCCCATTTGGACATGCATAGATCTGTTGTGGCTTACAGAGAAAGCCAAATGTTTCACCTTCTGGGGTATATCTTCACTTGGAATGGGAGAACTTTAGAGTGGTTAAGACCCCAAGTCTCTTTAACCATCTTCCAAAATGCTAGTCGAAGGACTGGAGTGAACCCTGAAGTCTGTTACTTTTAGTCTAAAGCAAAAATGTTCCCTGAGTTTCTCAACTTTTCGCCTGTTGGAAGAGTTGCTTTCATTTTGAAGTGAGGTACTGCAAAAAGAAAATGGAGATGATTCTGTTTTCTTTTAAAAACATTACAGTTGATATACAATATTATTTTAGTTTCAGGTGCACAATCCTGTGATTACTTTGTTTTTTTTTCTTTTTTGTTTTATTATGATTTCTATTGCTGTTTAAGTACAGTTGTCTCTATTCCCCATCCCCATCATTCCCCTCTGCCCCACCCATGCCCCCCTCCCACCCTCGATCCTACCCTCTTTGGCTTTGTCCATGTGTCCTTTATACATGTTCCTTGATGGACCTTCTCTTATTTTCCCTCATTATCCATCTCCCCCTTCCCCCTCAGGTTACTGTCGGTTTTTTCTTTATTTCAATGAAGTGATCAACTGATAAATCTAGATTCATTTGACACCATACATAGTTAAGACAATATTATTGACTATATTCCCTGTGCTGTAGTAAATTTACACCCTCATGACTATTCTATAAGTACCAATTTGTACCTTTTTAAATCCCTTTACCTCCTTTACCCATTTCCCCAATCCCTTTCCCATCTGGCCTTCATCAAAATGTTCTCTGTATCTATGAGTCCCTTTCTGTTCTGCTTGTTTATTTATTATGTATTTTTTTAGGTTCCACACATAAGTGAAATCGTATGGCATTTGTTTTTCTCTGTCTGACCTATTTCATTTAGTATAGTACCTTCTAGGTCCATTCACATTGTTGCAAAGTGCAAGATTTAATTCTTTTTTATGACTGAATCATATTGCATTACATATAATGGAATAAGGTATATATGTATATATATGGTGTGTGCATATATATATATGCACACACTCTGATTCATCTACTCTACTGTGTGTGTGTGTGTGTATATATATATATATATATATATATATATATATATATATAGTCACTTCTTCTTTTTGCATTCATCTATTAATGGACACCTAGACTGTTTCCATATCTTGACTATTGTAAATGATGCTGCAATTAACATGGATGTATATTCCTTTTCAATTTAGTGTTTTGGGTTTCTTCAGGTAAATACCCAAAGTGGAGTTGCTGGGTCCTTATTTTCTCTTGCTATAACCATTGTTTTAAAGTGTATTTTGTTTGGTATAAGTATTACTCCCCTGTCTTTTTTGTTTTGTTTTGTTTTGTTTCCATTTTTATGAAATATCTCTTTCCTTCTTTTCACTTTCAGTCTGTGTGTATCTTTTGATTTGAAGTGAGTTCCTGACACACATATAGCATATGTAAGGGTCTTGTTTTGTTATCCATTCAGTAATCATACATCTTTTGATGGAGAATTTAATCTGTTTGCATTTAAAGTAACTGTTGATAATATGTATTTAATGCCATTTTGTTATTCATATTTTTGTTTTTTTCTTCTTAAAGAAGACCCTATAGCTTTTCTTGTAATACTGGTTTGGTAGTAGTGAACTCATTTAGCTTTTGTTTTTTTCCTCTGGGAAGCTCTTTATCTGTCCTTCAATTTCACATGATAGCTTTTCTGGGTAGAGTAATCTTGGTTGTAGTTCCTTGCTTTTCCTTGAATATTTTATGTCAATCCCTTCTGGCCTGCAAAGTCTATTGATAAATAAGATAAAACTCTTATGGGAGCTCCCTTATAGGTAATTAACTGCATTTCTTTAGCTGTTTCTAAGATTCTCTGTGTCTTTAACTGTTGATATTTTAATTATGATGTGTTTTGGTGTGGGCCTCTCTGGGTTCATCTTATATGGAACTCTCTGTGTTTTCTGGACTTGTATGCCTTTTTCCTTTACTGAGTTAAGGAAGTTTTTCATTATCATGTTTTCAAATAGTTTCTGAGTTCTTGCTGTTTCTCTTCTCCTTCTGTCACCCCTATGATGCAAATGTTGGTATGCTTGAAGTTGTTCCAAGGGCTCCTTACACTATCCTCAATTTGGGGGGTTCTGTTTTCTTTTTGCTATTCTGATTGGGTGTCTTCTGTTTTCTTTAATTCCACATTGCTGATTTAATACTCTGATTCATCTACTCTACTGTTATATTCCTCTAATTTACTAATTTCTTTTAACGTATTCTTCATTTCTAATTGATTCTTTTTAATGGTTTTCCTTTCCTTTTGAATGATGTTTAAGTTCTTACTAAGTTTCTTGAGAATCCTTATAACAATTGTTTTGAACTCTGTATTTGGTACCTCGATTACTTCCACTTCACTTATTTCTTTTTCCAGAAATTTATGCTGTTCTTTAATTTGGGCCCTGTTTCTTTGTGTCTTCATTTTTTATTTCTTCCCTGTGTTTGTTTCTATGTATTAGGTTTAACTGCAATGTCTCCAGGATTTGGTAGAGTGGCCTAATGTAGTAGGTTTCTTGTAGGGTCCAGTGGAACAGCCTCCCCAGGCACCTGAGCTGGGTGTTCTATGTGCCCCCTGTGTGCGCCATGTGCACTGTCTTGTTGTAGTTGAGTCTTGGTTGCTATTGGCATGTCACTAGGAAGGACTGACCCCCAGGTCAATCAACTGCAAGTACCAGCTACGACTATAGTGGAGGAGCTACTGTGCAGGGGCCAACCCCACAGATCAGGATTTTCTTCAGTGGGGCTTTGGTGTGTTCCAACCTTTGTGTCATTTGTAAAGGTTGTTGGGTTGTAACCACCTGTAAATGTGATTGGGTCTAAAGCTGTCTACCCAGTACACTGGCTGCTACCTGTGCTCTGCTTGGGGACACCCAGCATAAGCTACAGAGTGATCCACAGATAGCTGCTATTTGTGCTGAATTTAGGGCCACTTAGCAAGATGTATGGGGTCCACAGTGTCCAGATACTGCTTACTTGTGAGATTTTAGGAAAGTCTTAAGCATGAACAAGAGAGGCCATTTGTATGGAAAAGCCACTGCAAAAAACAGCTTTGGTGGGCCCTAAAGTTGAGGGGGACAAGGTCTCAGGGAACCAACGGTGTTAGCCAGGTTGATGAAGACTCAGATATAGTGCCCATCTGCAGGCTCTGTTGGTGGGGTGGGGGGGGGGGGCGTCTCAGCGAAGGAACAATGGAATCTTCCAGTACTTTTTGAAAACAATATTTATTTATTTATTTAAGATAGGTGAAGGGAGGGGAAAGACATGGAGATAAATGTTAATACGTGGTTGCCTTGTGCATCCCCCATCTGGGCACCTGGTCTGCAACCTAGGCATACTCCCTTGCCTGGGAATTGAACCAGTGACCCTTTGATTTGCAAGCCAGTGCTCAATCCACTGAGCCACACCAGCCAGGACAGTTTTTGTTTTCTTTAACAGCCTCAAACATATAATGTTCTCTGTAGGTTCCCCTCAACAATAATATTTTAACATCTAGGGTTGGAAAATCTAAATCTGGAGTTTCTAGCTGTGTTCTACAGAAACCTGGAATTATACAGAGGGTTTTTGGTAGGACAAAACTGGGGGTGGGGGGTAAGGGCTAGGCTTCATTCAGATCATCTCATTTGTTTTGTGTATAAAAGTTTCTGATTTCTATTGAAGGATGATAAAGAAAGGAAAACTGTTTGAAAACCACTTTTTTTGGTCCAACTTCCTCTGAGGATCAGATAGGAATGTTAAAAACACAAATTTTAACTTTCATGGTTGAAAGTAAAAAAATGCTAGCCAAAATGAAAACGCAGTCTTGGTATATGAAGTCCAATCCACCAGCAGATGGCTTGCTAAAAAAGACAGATATGTTCCTTGATTTGGAGTTTGCAAGCATTTTTATGTATCAAGTGAGGAAAGGGGAAAGGAAGATGTAATAAACCTTCTGAAAGAATTTGCATTAGCTATAGGCTATTGTGTTGGCTTTGTCATTTTTAAATTTAGATTCAGTCCACAAGACAGGCCTCCTTGGGTTGTTGGTTTATACTTGGGAAGACTAGAAAAAGGGAAAAGAGGTCAGTGACCCTAACTAAATGTTAGATATGGAGACAACTGTACTTAAACAACAATAATTAAAAAAATATTGCAGCACACTGGGGTGCCTCTTGTGTCATACTGGTTGAAAACCGTTGGACTAGAGAAGGGCAACAGGAAAGAACTGGAAGGTCACAGGTCATAGAAGAGTGGGTAGCATTAATGAGACATAAATAAATAGGCCTCCCTCATGTCACAACAGGTTGGCATCAGTGAGTTCTTTCTCAGTAATTCACACTTGCCACAAAATGACAACTTGTCAAGGCTGAGTACATTGAGGTGAATTGGCCACAAGGTGGCAGCCCTTGACCAAAATTCTTGTGGAAGCTGCCTTGTTCTAGTTTTCCCAAGTATAAACTGGCAACCCAAGGAGGCCTGTCTTGGGGACTCAATCCATTGTCATTAACAGTTACCTCTGGAAGAGTTGTTTGCAAGTAAACTTTTGATGTCATTCAAATGGATGAACTGACAGAATGAATATACCCCTTGATAGCTGGGTGATCTGGGGCAAAGATTCTTGGGCATCCCCAAACCTACGACAGAATGACTGTTTGTACTAGCACCCTACAGTGAGATATAGGAGTTGAGCGTCCAGATTCTTCTAATTGTGGGATTTTGGTCAAGTGCCATTCATATTTTGCAAGCCTCAGTTTCCTCACCTGTAAAGTGGTCAGGATAAGAGTGAAGCAGTACTTATGAAAATATTTGAATTATTGTTATTATTTCTATTGTTATTCAACATTCAAGTCTAATAATGAATAAGAAAACACTACAATCACTAGAATGTTGGTTAAATTTATGGCTAGTGTTTTAATTTCTTTTTTTAATTCTTTATTTTATTGATTATGCTATTACAGTTGGCCCATTTTCCCCCTTCACTGCCCTCTACCCTGTCCACCCCCTCCCACCCACATTTCCCCCTTTAGTTCATGTCCATGTGTCATAAGTTCTTTAGTGTCTACATATCCCATACTATTCTTACCCTCCCCCTGTCTATTTTCTACCTACTGTCTGTGCTACTTATTCTCTATATCTTTTCCCCCTCTCTCCTCCTCCCACTTCCCTGTTGCTAACCCTCCATTTGATGACTTTTTTTTTTTTACCGTTCATAGTTTTAATCTTCTTTTTCTTAGGTAAATCCCTTTAACATTTCATATAATAAGGGCTTGGTGATGATGAACTCCTTTAACTTGACCTTATCTGAGAAGTACTTTATCTGCCCTTCCATTCTAAATGAAAGCTTTGCTGGATAGAGCAATCTGGGATGTAGGTGCTTGCCTTTCATGACTTGGAGTACTTCTTTCCAGCCCTTTCTTGCATGTAAGGTCTCTTTTGAAAAATCAGCTGACAGTCTGATGGGAACTCCTTTGTAGGTTACTGTCTCTTTGTCTCTTGTTGCTTCTAGAATTCTCTCCTTCATTTTTACCTTGGCTAATGTAATTATGATATGCCTTGGTGTGTTCCTCCTTGGGTCCAACCTCTTTGGGACTCTGTGAGCTTCTTGGACTTCCTGGAAGTCTGTTTCCCTTGTCAGACTGGGGAAATTCTCCTTTATTATTTGTTTAAATAAGTTCTCAATTTGTTGCTCTTCCTCTTCCCCTTCTGGTACCCCTATAATCCGGATGTTGGAATGTTTAAAGGTGGCCTGGAGGTCCCTAAGCCTCTCCTCATTTTTTTGAATTCTTGTTTCTTCATTCTTTTCTGTTTTGTTGTTCCTTTCTTCCTTCTGGTCCACTCCATTGATTTGAGTCCCAGTTTTCTTTCCCTCACTATTTTGTGTGTGTTTTCCTGTGTGTTTTTCCTTCATTTCTCTAATCATAGCCTGCATTTGTTCATCTAATTTATGTCCAAAGTCAACCAATTCTGTGAGCATCCTGATCACCAGTGCTTTGAACTGTGCATCTGATAGGTCGGCTATCTCTTGGTCACTTAAAAAAATTGGCTCTGGGGCTTTCAATTCTGTTTGAGCCATCTTTTTTATTTTCCTTTGGTTTGGTTGCAGCTATTACATAAGGGTGGCAGAGCCTTAGGTGTTTACCAGGGCGGGGCACCCCAGTCGCTGGGTTGTGATGTTGTATGTGGGGGCAGGGTCTGAGGGGGAACAATGGCGCCTGCTCTGCTCTCTCTAGGACTTCCATCCCCTCCACTGCCTCCCACAAGCAAATTGGGCCCTTCCGGTGCTGGCTCACAGGCGGGTGGGCTTGTGTACTTTCTCGGACTCTGTGGGTTTCCCCAAGAAGTCTCCTGTGAGGCTGAGAGAATCTCCCGGCCTCAGCTCCCAGTCAGTGCTCTTAAGCTTTGAAACCCCGGCAGCGCTGGGTCCCTGGGCCGCGCGGTCGGTGTTGCTGCCCATTTTCGTTTAGTTTGTCTGCACGCGAATGTGTGACTGCGGACAGCCAGCTGCCTTGAGCCCCTCACTGGGTCTGCTAGTCGCCTCCCGAGCCCAGGGTCTGCCACCGGTCTGTCAGCTGTCTTCTGCACCCTGCGCACCTGTGCCTGCCAGCCAGCACTTCTTCCCACCGGGACCCCTCTCTGCGGGCCTCTGACTCCGCCCCTCCTTACAGGTCTGGATGTACTGTAGTCCAACTTCCATTCAGTTCACTTCTCTCTGTTCTGGTTGTTTTTTGTTTCTCAATTTTTGTTGTCCTTAGTTTTGGTTCCGCGAGGAGGCACAATGCAACTACCTATGCCTCCATCTTGGCTGGAAGTTTTAATTTCTTTATACATACAGAATGTGCTGAAGGTCAGTGTGACAGTGCTTGGCTTAAGCCCTATAAGATGCCAAAGCCTAGATAGAATTGTCTCTTGGTAAAGAACTCAGGAACCCTGCTTCCTGGTTTTGTGGCTGTTGTTGCTGTTGTTGTTGTTGGATGCAGGGACCAGGATGGTGGCACTGCCCTCAGGCCTCCTCCCCCAGCCATACTGCACACCTTGAGGTTTGCTAGGGACATTGTCCTCCCGGATGCAGTGTGAGCAGTCTCTCCTTCTATCACCACTCCAGAGAGTACAAGCCTTTGTATGTTATTTGGCCACTGCATTTGGACAAAGAAGCACTTCTAGAAGCTTCTCTCATCACCAGGCAGAACTATGTAGTCCACACAGTTGTTGGAAATCCAGTCCATAATTTCCATTATGTTTCCAATGGAAACATAAACTATTTGTTAGTTTTACTTCTGAGTATGGGAGTTTCCTGCCACCAAGGATTTTCCCAGTCTTCTGTCCTCACATCATCAGATCTTGCACTTGGATATGAGTGCAGGAAGACAAATCACAACAACAAGAAGTAGCTCTGGTGTGCATTTTTCATGGTTTACATATTGTTATTTGTATACATCATAGGAGGAAACTGGCACTATTTTTTTCATTTTCTAGATGAGGAAACTGAGACCCAGGTAGGTGGAAAGACCTGCCCAGGGTGATAGAGTTGGGAGGGGTAAAGCCAAAACTTGAGCACAGTTCTTTTGTCTTCTGTTCTGACACTCTCCCAGTTCTTTTGTTGCTTCAGAGAAATGTTTCTGAAACTTGCTAAAGCATTTAATAATTCATGATTACTTATTTACTTCAAAATATATTTTGTGCTTTCAGTGAAATACATGCTTCTCTTAACCCATGTAATAACTTCTAGAACAGGATTATCTATACTCAGCAAGTGAGGAAACCAAGGCTGCTAGGCACTTGCTCAAGGTCACAGCATTAGTGTATGGGGAACATGTGCTCCAAATCAGTTCAATATCTAAGCTTATATTTTGAGCTGTGTTTCTGACTACCTCCCATTGGGTTGGTTGGGAAGGAAAGTAGAAAGGAAGGACATGGTCGAAGGGACTGGAGGAACAGAGGGAAAAGACACTCCTGGCTCTATGCATTGTGAGGACCATGTGTGCAGATCTGGGGATGCTCTGGTGGTACCAGGAAGCCAAGCTCAATGTATTGCTTCTCTTCCTGAGGATGCACAAGGGACAGGTGAGACCCATCTGTGGCTGCATCAGTGGAGCCAGTGCAAAGGAATGGGTTGTGCACATGTTGGGCACTGACAGAGGCCTTGGTGCCACTGTGCACCCTCAAGTGAGAGGCAGAGGAGAGAACCATGCTTTAGTGGATGAACCAGACACAAAGACTGTGTCTCCTGGGGCTTCACTCTCCATCCTAGCTTTTCCTGGAGAGATCCAGCAACTGGATGCTTTGAGTGAAAACTGACAGTGCTATTGGTTTTTGGTAGCTGACAACAGGAGTGGAGTATCTGGTCACTGTGAAGATTAGCCGGACCAAGTGCAGGAAGAACAGCACAAAAAGTCATTCATGCCCCATTCAAAGCGGGAAGAATTTGAAAAAGGTGTGTGGTGGCAGCCATCTGAGAAGGGATTCCTAATCAAGGGGAGAAAACTAGAGCATTTAAAAGTTAACACAAACTAGACATTGACAACTTCTCCATCTCTATGGGTTGGAGCAGAGCAAGGCCACAGTCCTAGGGCTGCTGATGCCATCTGAGGTGCTAGGTTAGGAGGAAGCCTCTCTAATTGGGCAGTCCCCCCACTTCTAGGCTGGCACAGGCTGGTCCCAGGCCTCCAGGTCTCCTTGCCCATTACTGGCCTTCAGTGGAAGTAGCATTTTCTTTCCTTGGGGACCTTGTTCTGATCTTGACTTGCATTCTCGAAGTCCCTGAGGATTGTCCCATTGCTTCCTTGTCTTCCAGAACTGACCATTCTTCTCCTGGTTTCTCTTGGTGGCATCACCTTAGGGCAAATATGTGGCTTTCCCTGTTCCTGGGTGCAAGTGTAGGAGGACTTGGGCTGGAGGAGGGCTCTCAAGTTAGTCCCAGGTAGCCGGGCAGGGGGAGCCCAAGGTGACATTCCTGTTCTGGGCCTGGCACCCCCTCTGCTGCCACCAGAGGACTGTGAGCAGATTCTCCCCACCCACATTGTCAGTGTGCAGGTTTAGTGATGGTTCTAAACTCCCCAGTGAGGGCCTCAGGGGCTCAGGAACTTTTGGTTTACCTTCACAAAATATCCTCCTGAAAGCTGAATTTTACTTTCTCCTTCTGCAGAGTTTCATTTGCAATTTTTTGATGTACACTGTGCCCTGGATGAACTACTACCAAGTTTGGAACAACTCCTGTCTGGAGACCTAAACAGGTTTGTGCAAAGATTCTTGATGAAACCTTAGATGGGAGTGCTGTGAACTTTCTATTATAGACTTCTGGAAGTACGTCATTGCCCTCAGCTGGATCTGACAACACACACATTCACACTCTCATGTTCACATACAAACACACACAAATGCACAAATTCATATTCACTCACACTCACTGTCACTCAGTGGTCTTTAGGGGCCTGGTTCAATTTGAGCAAGAAGGTTGTTAAGTCTCTGGGGGAATCTTGTAATTTTTTCTACTTCAGCCCATATCTCTGAGGCTTTTCATTATTGAGGTACATCCTGACCTCTGGCCTGAGCTTTGGGGAGGTCTGTTTCTTCCCCATGTACATAAAACTCTGTGATTGACACATTTTTTTTTAGTGTGTCCAAGGTCTTCAATACCAGCCCTCCATGATCAGCACTTCACTAGAAGGACTCCCACGACTTAGCATAGAGTCCTACTAATAGCTGTGATTCGTTACAGTGAAAGGACACAGAATAAACTTTGCAAAGGAGAAACTAGAGTAGAGAAATGAGCCTGGTGACGTTGTTTAAAATCCTGAATCACGCTGTTGGGTGGATGATGCTTATTCTCCATCTCTAATGTGCCATCCGTGAAAGAGGAGACCCTTAACATAGCATTCTTGATTTCCCCAATAATTTCTTTCCTGAAGGAATTAATCTAATTGGTCTAATTTGGAGGAAAATGTGGACATTGTAGCCCAGGTCCTACTCCCTCGGGGGCACACGTTTTCCTTGGCAACTTTGGGGGAGTAACCTCTTTGTGAAGAGACCTGCTCTGGTTCAGTGTTGCTAATGCTGGGCTGTAAGTCTAATTCTAGAGTTTTGTATTAGAAAGTGCACTTGCCTATAAAAATAAGGCACATTTCCTAAGAGCAACAAAGTCCTTATCAGCAGCAAAGGCCTCTTATCTTTTTTTATTTACTTGTATTATTTCTCGGTGTTTTGTCAATATCTGTTGTCTGTTCAGTTAAGTAACTTAGAGCTTCTTTTCTACACCCTCTGCTTCTTCCCCTTTTTTCTGTTTTGTTTTAAAATCTAAAGAATCCTAACTGATGTGAGGATGGGGTTGAAGTTCTGCTATCATGCAGATTATATAGGCTATAGAGCCAGGAATTATTTATGTCACCTCATTTTGACCCCAAAATTGCCCTGGCCCAGAGGATCTTCAGATTATATTATTATGAACTGAAGAGTTATGGGTGGAAAGTGGAATTATACACATTAAGAGAAGAGGTAAAAAAAAATTTATTTTCCATGCTGAGAATCACTGTTGTTGCAGGATACTTTCATATGTAGTGACTGCAGGTGTTTGCTCCAGGACACCTAGCCATTGGTGCATTTTTTGTTTAGAATTTTGTACTTTTCAAACCAGGGAACAACAAACACTGAGAAAAAGCACTCAATTTGCTAAAAAAACAAAACAAAACAATATTTTAAAAAGATAACATGCAAAATGAAAATGCTGAAAGGGAAAGGAGAGGAATAATACTTGTGGATGGGGAAAATGACACTACCTCACTTTCTGTTCAGATATAGTTTGATCTTTATTTTGATTTTCATTACTTAATAGTGTTGTGGCTGAAACCATCCCAGAAAATGTCCTTCAATTTGTGTTTAAATTTAGAGACTAGAAATAAAGTGTCTACCTCTCACATATTCACTGAGGCTTCATCCATTTATTCATCCATTCATTCATCCATCCATCCTCTCACCCTTCTCCATCCTTCTAGCCTTCCTTTATTTTACCTTCTCTTCACCCAGTCCACCCATCTTTCCTTCTTTCATCCCATTCACATTTTCCCATCCATACACTCATTCATGACATCCTTTCCTTCCCTTGTCCCTATCCTCTTTCAAGATTTTCTTTTTCTTGTTTACTTCCCTCTTTACCCATGATGAAAAATCAATAAATAAATTTTACATATTATCATTTTTAGTGTCATTTTGTTCTATTCCTCTTTATTGAAAAGTCCAGGGTAGGGAATGGGAGTGGTGGTGGAAAACTTAACTACAGGAGTGGGTATAAGTAAGTTTACCATTGTAATACAAATAAATAATACAACAACTAATAAATACAATAATAAACTGTGTTTCACATACTCACAACTGTAAACCTATTTTTACCCACTCCCCTGTATTTCCTTTTTCCTAAATTAAAAATCAGAATACCAATTCCACCCACTAAATATGTCACATCAATAAGATCCTCTAACGTTACTGTACTGCTATCTTTAATTACTTTTCCCATAGATTTCCTGGTTTTCTCCAGAGAAGAACTATTTGTGAAGAAAGTGTGGAGGAGCTCATGAGAACATGTTTCTATGCTGAGAACATCTAGGCCACTACATCTATGCTTATCATATAAATTATAAACCAGGACATATTGTAGTAAATGGGGATGATATTAATGATGTCACTAAAAAGCTAGGTATAAATCAGGAATATTCCAGGCAGTGTGGGGCATAACTTATTTGGGTAAAGTGAAGTGATGTGCAGGGCATGTAGGCATTGAAACCTTCAAGGCCCCTATGCACATGGGCCTGACCTGACTGTGCACACTGCAGGACTCTAGGCATGATGGTCCAGCCAGCCTCCCTTGGACATGACAGCACTGGGTAGGAATGAAGGTGTAGGGAACTAAGCCACAATTGGGGGAGATGGCTCCTCAGATTACACACACACAGGTTTGACCTCCCCTATCCAGACCCACTCCTACCACCAGTTAAACTAGCTCTGAACTCATTTTTCTGATTTCCTCTCCCTTTTTGTCTCAACACTCCTGGATGAAAGGAATAGAGGCCAGTAGCCCAGTGACTGTGTGTTAATGTCAGGCTGATAGTCAGATGTTCATCTGGGCACACCAGCAAGGTCCCACTGGCTGCTAAAATATTGTTAATAATTAACTACTTCCCTGGACCCCAGAGTGTTTCATTGCAGCTCAGGCACTTAACTCCTCCCTCTAAACCCTTTCAACATCCCCGTTATTTTTCCAGCAACAAAGGATCAGTGTCTGCCAGACAGGATCTGTGTCACTTCCACCTTCACTGTTTTGTCTTGAGAAAGCAGGTGTTTGTTATCTTGCATTCTTTTTTAAGTAAGCTTAAATATATCCCCAACAATTCTACCCCACATCATTCTAAAACCACAGGAAAAAAAAAAAACATTAAAAATGAGTTCTTTCTGAGTTAATGTGCTTTCACCCAGTACCTTGTAAAGCTCCCCTTCTTGAAAGGTGCAGTTTTTGGTCTCCAGCCTTTGACAAGTGGTCCGCCGCATCTCTAAGTTCACGTGATACTCCATGTGGTCCGTAATCTGTGGGAAGCGAGTGGCAAGTGGCAAGGAGATAAAAGGATTTAGTCTTCTTCTTCATAACTTCTGGTGGTGGGAAAAGTCAAGGACCCCATCCTAGACAGAATGATGGAGCTCTCCTTTAATTATCTGATTCTTATACCTTCTTTTGCTACTAGAGAAGAAATCACTAGAAATGACTTCGTGGGCAAAGCCATTCATTAGAGAACCCAAATTATGGCAATTATTCTGGTACAGGATCTGTAAACATTGTGTATAAAGAGCCAGAGAGTGAATATTTAAGCTTTGTGGGCCATGGCCTTGGTTGCAAGTACTCAACTCTGCAAATGCAGTGTAAAAGCAGCCTCACATAACATGACACACATGGTGTGACTTGGAGCCTATGAGACAACTTAAAGAAGCAACAGCGGGAAGATTTGGCTCGTGGGCCACAATGTACTGACCCCTGGTATTTGGCACCATTAGGTGACTTAACTTCAGCTTCTCCAGTGAATGTATGTTTCTTTTCAAATGCCCACTTCACACTAAATGAGGCTGGCTGACATGTGAGTGGGCTTGCCCCAGAGTGCCAGCAGTCCCCTGACATAAATGCATGATGAAGAGAGGGGAGAGAAACTCACTTACCAGCTTTTTGACCTTCAGGACTCGCACAATCCGGAAGCTGTACTTGTCATCACTTTCCCTATTGAACTCGTTGGTCACAAACTGCATGGTGGCCATCACATAGGTTTCTGATGCAGGTACTTCTTGGACACTCATAAAGGTTTTCTTCTTTACTTGGTAGCTGAGGGCCACTAGGGCCACCAGAATGACTAGTAGAAGCTGTGGGGCCTGCCAGGGTCTGGCCATTGTCCCTCAGCTGTAAAGGAATAGGAATAGCCCCCTCCACGTCCTGAGAGGGCACAGATGGTTTCTCACTGATGCCGACTGTTCTGGCCGGATTTAAGCCAGCCTGTGTTGGATACCCACAGCTCTCCTCCCCCTCCCTCTTCATCTGTAGCTGAACCTGATGAATGGGAGATTTTGCAATGGTTGGAAAGTTTACTCCCATTTCCTCTCATCCTGTTCACAGATTACACTCATGCAAACACCCATCTCTTCCCTCTTAGGGGTTGCTCTGTTAGCAACACCCCCTGCTGCTTCTGCTGCTCCAGCATTATTTGGGTGGAAGCCAGGCCAGGGGCCTTGGTTCACTGAATTCACCTCAACTAGCATTGTGGAAGGTCTGGAGTGACAGGAAGTGATACAGACACAAGGGACACTGGATCTTAGGGCAATGGGCCATGAACAGGTGAGTGGGTGAACACCACCACATCCTCCCTCTCCTTTTGAACTTCCTTCTTATTTTCCTGGTCACCCTTTCCCACTTCTCTGGCTAACTAAGATATAAGCCTCCCTCAGGCACAAACCTTGGTCTCTTCTGCTGTGTTAATAATTCTTAACTTCGGGGGGTGCATGGGCCCCCTTGGAGAAGCTGATATCCCCAGAAAACAGAGGATGTGTCTTGTCTGGGGAACAGACTCCATTTACAAATGTAGTCATGCTGTTGATTTATTTTCTCTTTCTACAGTCTCTTTAGATGGACTCAGCCATGCTGTTTGTCCCCTTCAACCTTTCATGGCACTCTCAGACAATACAAACAGACTCAGCCTAATAGTTAAGATATTTCATGTGGCCAGCAACCTCTCCATAATGCCAGAACCTGAATCTCCTAGAGGCCTGCATGTGGGAAGGAGTGATTGCTGCTTTTTTTCTTCCCCATCTACTCTAGTTACTCTACCTCCCACATCTCACAATCAGGGGTTTAAGGACCTTTCTAATGCTAGTACTAGGGGGAGTTGAAGGGGTAGATGGACTGGTTCCAGATTCAGTGCTCTTTGAACTTGGTGAAATTTAAAGCTGGCTGTTCTGTGGGTCCCTTCCTGCCACTCCACTGCTAGTTAACCCTCCTCTCAGCTGTCTTGGAAGCTGTGTTAGTTTCTTCTGACTGTAACAAGTTACCACCAACAGTGGTTTCAAACAGCACAAATTTATTCTACAGTTTCCTTTGAGACTTGGATCTGCCTGGGTTTTCTTCTGTGGATCTGAGGCCAAACTGGAATGCCTGGGCTACAGAAGAAAGGCTGAGTTCTCAGTCAGGGGTTCCTTTTGTCTACTTTCCTTAGAGAATGTGGTCTCCTACATCCCTGCCTTAGCTCAGTCTTGAGGCTTCCCTTCTGGTGAATATGGTCCCTCTTTCTTCACTTTGTTAACATCTACTAATCTTCTTGGACACTGCTCTAGGGTCATCTCCTCCAAAAAGTTTCTTCTGATAGATTGGTTCTCCCCTCTGCCCAGGTTGCTAAGGATGCCACTTCATTAGGCATATTTCCATAAGAGTATGCAAGGCTGTCTTTCACTTCTGTTTTTTTGTTTGCCTCTGACACCTGACTTTAAGCCCCCCAGGACAGTGAAACCAGACTGTGTGAGCTTATGGCTGGCTCCATTATATTAGGTGACTATGGGCAATTTATTTATATTTGATGTGCCTTAGTCTTATCTTGAAAAAGGGTATAAAATATAAATCTATGTATGTGGCTGTTCTGATAATTAAATAAGATAATTCAGGCAAAAAACTTAGAATGGTGTTCAAGAAGTGTCAGCCATCATCATCATCATCAGCCCTGACACTTAGTGCAGTTTCTGATTTTGAATGAATTACTGACAGTGGTCACACACACAAGGTTATGCACAAGGATTAAGACTTGGCTCCTTATCTTGCTCATCCTTTGTGCCCAGCCAGTCTCCAGGTCTCATTGGGTCATTCTTTGTAAAACCTCTCAGAGATCCCTAGAATTGAAGTATCACATATCAGGAATTTGTTTTATTTAACACTGCATCCCCAGGATCTTGCACAAAGTAATTATTCAAAAATATATTGAATGAAAGAATGCATGAATGAATGAATGAATGAAATCCTTTTTCTCCAAACTGCATACCCAGGGCCACCTCTCAGCCTGCTCTTCAATGTGCCCATGTGGACTCATGTAATACCCTAGCTCCTCATGCTCATGAGGTCTTCACTTTGGTGTGTCCTGGACACAACAGTCAGCTTTATCATAACTGTATCTTGTTATCAAGTCTTCAAAGCTTCCTATGGCCTAGCAAAAAAAGACAAGGCATGTTTATGTTTACAGCATCACTTCTGCTTCTTCCTTGGTTTATGCTCTGCCAACAGTTATATGAGAATGCCTCTTCCACAAATTCTGTTCATCCTCCCAAAACCCTCATAGGCATCTCAAATGCATTTATATTAATCTGGGAATAATTATGACAAAGTCTTGCTTCACAGCTTGGAATATAAGTGGAGGCTCCCTGTTGGAACAATTGAGCCCCCTCAAGGCCCACACTAACAGATGTCAAGCTCCCTTTCCCAATGTAAGAGTAGAACACTGTAATAGTGGGGAATAGTAACCCACTCCACAATTCTTTTGACATTGTTTCTAGAATAACAATTCTGAATAATATGTAGCTTGTAGATAAATAGCATATTTATATAAGAATCTTAGGAACTAAGCATAAGAATAGCCACATATGTCAATGAAATAGAACAGAGAGCCCAGATATAAACCCAACTCTCTATGGTCAATTAATATTCAACAAAGGGAGCAGAAGCATAAAATAGAGTAAAACTAGCCTCTTCAACAAATGGTGTTAGAAGATCTGGAAAGCTAGATGCAAAAAAAAAAAAAAAAGAAAGAAAGAAGGAAAAACTTGACCACCAACTTACACCATACAAAAAAATAAATTCAAGGTGTATAAAAGACTTAAGTATAGGTAATGACACCATAAAAGTCCTAGAACATAGACAGGAAAATGTCAGATATTCCACACACCAATATTTTCACCAATATGTCTCTTAGACCAAGGCACATAAAGGAAAGAATAAACAAATGAGACTTCATCAAAATAAAAAACTTCTACACAGCTAAAGAAAACATTAGCAAAATGAAAAGGGAACCAACTATGTGGGAAAATATATTTGCAAATGATACATTAGACAAGCGTTTGATCTCTAAAATATATAAAGAACTCACACTACTCCACTCCAGGAAGACAAACAACACAATTAAAAAATGGGCAAAGAACCTGAACAGATACTTCTCAGAGGAGGACATACAGAAGGCCCAGAGACATATGAAGGTGTGCTCAGCATTACTAGCCATTAGAGAGATGCAAATTAAAACCACAATGAGAGACCACTTCACATGAGTCAGAATGGCCATCATAAACAAATTAAGAAACAACAGGTTCTGCCTATGCACCTCAATGTTCATAGCAGCACAATTTACAATAGCCAAGTGCTGGAAGCAAGCTAAGTGCCCATCAGCAAATGAGTGGATCAAAAAACTATGGTACATTTACACAATGGAATACTATGCAGCAAAGCAAAAGAAGGAGCTCCTACCCTTTGTGACAGCATGGATGGAACTGGAGAGTATTATGCTAAGTGAAATAAGCTAGGTGATGAGGGACAAATACCATATGATCTCACTTTTAACTGGAACCTGATCAACAAAAGAAAAACACAAGCAAAATAAAACCAGAGACATTGAAATTAAGAACAATCTGACAGTTGTAGGGAACCACTTCTCAAGACGTGGAAATGTAGCCCAACTCCCACGTGGAAAACCAGTGTGGGGTGTGGCGGGACACAAGACCACACCTGTGAAGAAGTTCTTTTGTGGGAAATCAGGCCTGCATTATACCTAGGCTGTTTTGTGACTTGCCCTTGCTAAAATTCTCTCACCCTGAGTTTAGGCAGCAAACACATGCTGCATATCTTTAAAGTGACTTCCTGAAGTCTGTGCTAATTCTCCCAAGGACTGAAGTGTAAAGTAACAGTAACAGACTTGTTATGGTTATTGTTCCCTTGCATTTGCAACATTTTTCAATGGACTGAATTTACAAGTTTGGATCCTAGCAGTGCTTGGGTGCCCCCTTGTCTTAATCTTTATTTGTGCCTTATGATATACAAGGCACAAATAAGGATTTGTGAAATATATATATATATATATATATATATATATATATATATCACATATATGTTATATATATATCACATATATATGTATATAATATATATAATGTTATTTTCTTAAGATCGCATTTGGGAACAGCAAATAGTAGGTTTCATGGGCTTCACAACTGCTATTGAATTCAAAAACAAAAAAGGGGGAGATGTTTGGAACCACCCTGTCTGATTTCAAAAGCTGTAACCCCCTCATGACTAAGGCTGAGTGAGAGACCTTGGGACCTTAAGCCACTAAGGAGACAAAACTTATAGCCCTGGCAGGGGTGCCCCCTCTGCTCCTTTTACTTCACTCTGCCTGGCCCCCAATGCTTGATCAGTTAGCCAATGATGGGTAAGATTCCCAAGGTAGGAACAACTTAAGACAGGTATGATTTTGGGGAACCCCAAGGGAAGGACTTGGGGGGGTGCTATAGCAAAAGGGCATGATGGACCCTCACCCCTCAGGTTTGACATAGCCTGAGTCCTCATTCTGTCTGTGAGAAGTCTTCTTATCTCTTGGCTGCCTTAGTTCCCCTACCCAACTTAAGCCTGAAACAATACCGGAGGTGGATGCAGCCCTGTTCTGGAAAGGGCGGGTCCCCAGGGTGATCAGGCCTAAGAAAGAATATATAAAATCATGTGAAACCTGTTTTGCTAAGAATGCTCTCAATTAAATGATAAGGGTCTGAGCAGGAAATGAGTTTGTTTCCCAAAGTTTTGTAGCCCCTTAGCTAACAGACCCTGACTTAGAATAAGCTCTTGTAGTTCTTTGTATGCTATCTATTGTTTGATCCTTACTGCCTGACAATGATTAGTGAGCTTTACCTGTATTCCTGTGCAAACTGAAAGCCAATAAAAGCTTGTCAAGGCAAGGGTCAGTGCGCTTTCCTCTTGAGAGAGTAGCTGTGCCATCCTTTTTCCTCCACAGGACTCGGTAGTCTGTATGAATTTATTTAGTCTCATCCATAATTCCGTGACACTGCTGGCCAGTGACCATGTCAGACAGTAACCATAGGGAGGTGGGAGGGGATAATGGGGGAATGGGTTTTCAGAAAAATCTATAAAGGACACATGGACAAAACAAAGGCAGGGGGCGGGGTGCAAGCAAGAAAGGAAGGTGGGTTTGGGTGGGGTGGGGGGTAAATACAGACAACTGTAATTAAAAAACAATAAAGTAAAAGTTGTCCCATAGTTTCCTAAGACTCTCCTCAGTTTTTTTGAATTATTGTTTCTTTATTCTGTTCTGGTTGAATATTTCTTTCTTTCTATTGTTCCAAATTTTTTTTATTGAATCCTGGTTTCATTTCCTTCACTGCTGGTTTCCTGTATGTTTTGATTTATTTCATTCTGTGTAGCATTCATTTCTTCCTTCATTTTGTGACTGAGCTCATTCAAATCTGTGAACATCCTGATTACCAGTGTTTTGAATTCTGTATCAGATAAGTCATCTATCTCTTTGTCTCCTAGCTCTTTTTCTGGAGTTTTGATCTGTTCTTTCATTCGAGCCATATTTCTTTGTCTCAGCACACCTGTTATGTTGTAAGGGGGTGGAGCCTTAGGTATTCACCAGGGCTGGGTAACCCTCTTTACTATGTTATGTAGCTGTCTTTGGGATAGGGATCAGAGAGAGAGTAATCCCTCTCGCTTGCTCCACTCTAGCCCCACTTTCCAATGAACTCTTTCATGAGACTGGGAGTTTCTCCCATCCTTGCAATAGCCACACTATTTTACAGCTCTCTATTTTGAGTCTTGAGTTTCCTGTTCAGCCAGCCCTGCCTCGCCCGCATGGTATACAGCCTTGCCACTTGTCCTCTATGCTCGGCTGCCCATCTCTGCCCTTCTTACTGGTCTGGTTGAATGTTTCTTTAACCTAATTATTTCTCTTGTCTAATTGCTATTGCTAGAATTTCCAGTATGATGTTGAATAAGAGTGGTGAAAGTGGACAACCTTGTCTTTCTCCTGATCTTAGAGGGAAAGCTTTTAGTTTTTGCCATTGAGTATAATGTTGACCGTATGTTTTTCATATGTGGCCTTTATTATGTTGAGGTATGTTTCCTTTATTCCCACATTACTGAGTATTTTTCTCACATATGGGTGCTGGACTTTGTGAAATGTTTTTTTAGCATCTATGTATATGATCATGTGACTTTGTCCATTTTGTTTATGTGGTGTATTACCTTTATTGATTTAACAATATGGTACCATCCTTAAATGACTGAGATGAATCCAAATTGATCATGGTGTACAACCTTTTTAATGTGTTGATAAATCATGTTTGCCAATATTTTGCTGAGGATTTTAGCATCTATGTTCATCAGAGATACTGGCATGTAGTTTTCTTTCTGTGTAGTGTCTTCACCTGGTTTTGGAATTAGGATGATACAGGCCTCATAAAAAGAGCTTCAGAGTCTTTCTTCTTCTTGAATTTTTTGAATAGTTTGAGAAGGATAGGGGCTAGCTCTTCCTTAAATGTTTTATAAAATTCTCTTGTGAAACTGTCCATTCCAGGGCTTTTGCATGCTGGGAGATTTTTTATTATTACTTCAATTTCACCAGCTGTTTTAGTTTTTTTTTTCCAGGCTTTCTGCTTCTTCTTGATTCAGTTTTGGAAGATTATGTTTCTAGAAATTTATCCATTTTACCCAGGTTGTCCAATTTCTTGGTATATAGTTGTTGTAGTAATTTCTGACATTTCTTTGTATTTTAGTGCTATAATTTGTAACTTCTCTTTCACTTTTTCTTTTTCTTTTCAATTATTTTTTTAATCATTATTCATGTACTGTTGTCTTCTTCCCTTCCTCCATTCCCCCCACCCACCCCACCCATCCTGAATCCCCTCCCCTGATTTTCTCTTTCATTTCTGATTTTATTTATTTGGGCCTTCTCTCATTTTTTCTGTTGAGTCTGTTAAAGGCTTTTTGGTTTTGTTTATCTTTTTAGAGAATCACCTGTTGGCTTTATTGATCCCTTGAATTGTTCTTTTAGTCTCTATGTCATTTAATTCTGCTGTTATCTTCATCATATCTTTCCTTCTACTCTCTGGTCTTTGTATATTGTTGCTCCTCTAGGTCTTGTAGACATAATGTTAGGTTGTTATTTTAGATGTTTGTGTCTTCTTTAGGTAGGCGTGTTGCTATGAACTTCCCTCTCAGGACTGCCTTTGCTGTGTTCCCAAGCTTTTGGGCTGTTTTGTGTTCATTTTCATTTTTTTCCAAGTACTTTTTGATTTCTTCCTTAAAAATTTTTTTAATGTTGTTCAAGCACAGTTATCTCCATATTCCCACCACCACTTTCCCCTGCCCCACTAACTCCCACCTTCCATCCGCAAAATTTTTGTCCCCTTTGGCTTCATCCTTGAGTCCTTTATACATGTTCCTTGATGATCCTTCCCTTTCTCCCATTATCTGTCCCTTCCCCTCTGTCAGTTTGTTCTTTATTTTGATGTCTCTGGTTATATTTTGCTAGGCTTATTTGTTATGTTGATTAGGTTACACTTATAGGTGAGATCATATTGATTTCTTCCTTGATCTCATTGTTAAACTGCTTGTTATTTAATAGCATGTTATTCAGTCTTCATGTGTTTGAATGTTTCTGAGTTTTTTCCTTGATGTTGGATTCTAGCTTCAAGCTATTGTGCTCTGAACATGTGTTTAGTATGATTTCAATTTTCTTGAATTTGTTGAGGATTGTTTTGTGTTCTACCATATGATTTATCTTTGAAAA
>PVIA01014881.1:0-25023 GCA_004024845.1 Tonatia bakeri | reverse complement strand
CTGGGAGACTCCTCCCTCCTGAGTCGCCTGAGCCCCCTTTGCCCTGGCAACCCTCTCAACCATGCTGCAGCCCACTGTGTCCAACTCCCTCCCAGCCATTATCCCTCTCCTCATCCCTTTCCCAGGCCAAGCAGAGAAACCATCATGATCCAGGCTGGAGCTGGGACACCACAAAGAGCAACTGATCACCTTTTCATGACAGACAGCAGCTCCCATGGCTTCTCAGCTTCTTTCCGGGAAAGTCTCCTAGCTGAGAAACCAGAAGACAGTGTTACATGGAATGAGAGAGGAGTTGGGACATCCTATGGAAGCTAAAGGCCTCTGAATGAGAAGAGACTGCAACCCCCAATAGTCGATGCCCTAAGACACGTCTTAGGTGTCTTAGGTGTGCTGTCCTGGACCTATCCCATTAGGTCTTCACAGCCTCACTGTGAGTGAGGCAGCATCTTCAGATGCCCATTTCGTGGATAAAAGACACAGGGCCGGAGTGACTACCACAGGGTTTAATAACAGGTAAATGGCACAGTTGAGCCCTTTGTCCTGCTTCCTCATTGTTCGTCCCTGGTGTACGGTGCAGGGTTTTTGAGCATTCCCAGGTTCAGACCCTAGAAATTCTTCTGGGAGAATTTGTCAACTTGGGGAATTGGAACCTTTTGTGGTTAGAGTACCTGTTCCAGGCACCAGAGGTCAAAGAGGGACAAAATTCATGGAACCTGAACCTAAACAACAAAACAAAGAAACAAGCAAAATATAGTCAAAGACACTGCATTAGAGGACAGGCAGAAAGTGACCAGAGGAGAGAGAAGAGGGAATTTCAGGGGAAAAGGGGAAGGGTTTGCAGGAACAAAGCTAAAAGACACATGGATAAAAACTAGGGGGAGGGTGGTAATGGGAGGGAAGATGGGAGAGGGATGGGTGGGCTTGATTGGGAGTAAAGGGGAGAAAACTGTACTTGAACAATCATTAAAATAAAACAAACAAACAAACAAACAAACAAAAATTCATGGAACCTCACCCACAGTGGAGGGGAGTCAGAGAAGGCACTGGTACTTTACCTCGTAATGCTGCATCTCTAGCCTTTTGCCTGAGTGTTCGGTGTTGCTTAAAGACAAAAAAGTTAGAGTGTGAAGGTGGGACGCCATGTCCTTTTCATGTTCATAATAAGACAAAACTAATATAAATTTCCAAATTCCTTCTGTGCATGTCTCTACTTAATACATTCACCTACATTTCCTTCCTCTACTCTACCGTTTTCACCCCAACATTTCATTTTTTAGTTTTTCTCACTTCAAGGCTCTCTTTATTCCTTACTTCCAGTCCCCTTTCCCAGGACTAGTTCTCTAGGGGGCTAACCATGACCCAGGAGGGATTGTGGAATAGATTCAATGGTGATGGTAATTAGTTTTAACAGCCTTAGGAGTTTTGCTTACTAAGTCCACCAACTAGAAGAAGCCCCCATACTGGGATGTCTTTTGAGATCCAGTGAGGTAGATTCCATTTCATCCAGGTTGCAACCCAAGGCAGACAGAGAGGTTCTGGATTTTTCAATTAGAATACACTGCAGGGATGGCTTGGTAAGAAATTATTTCTAGGTTCTGAGAAAAGTACCATATTAGAGTAATTGAATGTATGGTATAAAAATTGGTGAGGAAGGTAAAAACAGACTCTGAGATCTTAAAAAGCTTCTTATCTGAGATTTAATTAGTTCAATTGTAGAGTTAATGTCTCCCTACCAGACAGCAACTTGTTTTAGGTTCCAACTTTAATCCTTGGTAACTCCTTTTCACTTGCCAGATAATTAGGATAATAATGAAGATGGTGCCATATACATATAAGAAATATCCAACATTCCAAAGAATGAAAGTAAAGCTTAGCATGATCTAAACCACATGAGCATAAGGAGACCAGCCGGTCCTTTGTCCAGGTGGTCAAGATCCTAGTGCCTAATGACTCGTCCTCTTACCTCACAGAGGATGGAACCAGGTCCAAGACTGCATCACAAAGCCCTTCTGTTTCACAAGGTAGGTGTCGTGTCAAAGAGTTTTATCTGTTTTGGGGAAGTGTGTGTGGTGATTCAGTTTGTAGATTAGGGTTATCTGGTTGTCTGTAAAGGTTACAGAGCCAGAGACTCAATGTGCCTGCTCACAGGTAGTGTCTCTGCTCCCACTTTGCCTTCACTCTCTACACCCTACCCCAGAGGGATGACTCGGTTCTCTCCTTCAGTGACAACTGTCTGGTCACCCATCCCCAGAAAACTGAGTGTTTAGAGCACCTCCTGAGGAAGAGAACAGAGGAAACTCCACCAACTCCCCCGCTTGTACTGGAAATGTATCTGAGAAGCACACACAAGCTTAGGGAGGGCAGAGTCTGGTTATGGCTTGGAAATGGAGAGTCTTGATATAATGAGCAATGGTGATTGGAAATTAGAAGTGCATGAAGGGGACCATGATCAATGTGGCGGGAAAAGGCCAAGATGGTAGTATCTTTAAATTTATATAAGTGGGAGAAGGAAGCCATCATTGTGGTGGGAAGAGATCTTTAAACACTACTTTTAATGAGGCAAATGAACTTGGCTCATTTCTGGAACACTTTTCTTTCCTTTTTTTTTTCTTTTTTTATTCATTTTTGTCCTAGAGCTGCTTATACTCATATGACAGCATTCTGCTTGGTCAGGAAGATGATTTCCCTATGGACATAAGTAACTACTTCCAATTATGGCTCACAACCTAATTGCTGCTTGTGGACCTACATATCTTCTCTGCATATATACTGTTTACTTGAGTTTTTTTTTTTTAAACGATTTTGGTAACTTTTAGGCAGGACTCTCTTTTTTTCCAATCAGCCCCAGGACCTATCATTCCTATAACTTGACTACTAATTTAGACATTATGTTACTTGCTTGGCTTCCGTGGATTTTGTTATGACTCTAATATCCCAGATTCCTGAATTTCCTTGAGAGTGTTTTGCTTTGGTGATAATGGTCTAACAACCCAAATCCTTTGACTCAAATTCTTTAAAAAGTTACTTGGTTCTTCCAGCATCCAGACCTCCACCCAGCTGGCCCTGAGCTGGGCCATGTCAAGGGTACAAAGACATCTGAATCCTGTTGCCTTCCTGCTCTCAAAACACTTAACTCTTGGATTTCCAACGTAAGACCAATTCACACAAAGCAAGAGCCAACCACCTAGAAAAAATAGAATTATATACTCATTTGTGAGGCCTAAGTTACAAACACTCATTTCAGAGAAAAAGCATAGCGAGGATCAGGGTGGTCAGAGAAGGCTCTTGGGTAGAGTGACATTGGATTTGGGTCTCAACATATAGGCTGTGGAGCAAAGAAGCATGTTTCAGGTGGCAGAAAAACTTATCAACATGCAGAACATCTATCAACATTTGGCAGTAGGAAATGCAGTCTATTTTTAGCAGACATTTAAATGGGTGGGTTAGAGAGGACTTATGAGAAAGATTGGAGGTATAGACGTGAGACCTTTTCATGATAGGCCAGTGCATTTAATTGATTTCAATAACTGAAATTAATTGGTTTTATAATGGTGCAGAATTCAAAAGGCAAAAAAAAGGTATGTGTTATGTCTCTTTCCCATCCTCGTCTCCTCTTTACCTTTCCCATGTATTTTTCAAAATTAGTTTAGCATGGGAAATGTAAATAAACTGATGTATTTTCTGTACAAATGAGAAGATGTGACAGATCTGTTTTCTCTTGTTTTATTTAAGATATATGAATATATCTTGTATATATAATTTTCTTTGAGGCTTATAAGGTCTTCTTTGATAGAACTTCAACATACTTTATCTTCAATCCCACATTCATGGATATTTATTTACAGTCTTTTGCTCTGAATAATAATGTGGATACAAACTCCATGTATATAAATCCTCACACACAGGAATAAGCATCTATAAAATTCCTAAGCATTGAATTGATGGATAAAAGGGTGTGACAATTTTAAATGTTGATACTGCCTATTTCCCCACCAATTGAATGAATTTTCACTCCCACTGAAACTGTGTAAGGGTGACTCTCTTCCCATACTTGTTGATTCAATATTATAAAATTCTGTACCTTTTGAGAAGTGATAAGTAGTATCTTGTATATTTACAAATTTGTTTTAAGGTAGGCTAATCACCTTTTTGTATGTTCATTTCCTTTTTTTGTTAAATATATGGTTCTATTCTTTAACCACAGATTATTGAACTTTTACTTATTGATTTATAAGTGATTTTTTAAAAAAAGATTATTTGTTTATTTCTTGTAGAGCGAGGGGAAGGGGGGGAGAAGGAGAGGGAGAGAAACATTAATGTAAGAGAGAAACATCAAGCAGTTGCCTCTTGAATGCACCCCGACTGGGGATCTGTCCTGCAACCCAGGCATGTGCCCTGACCAGGAATCAAACTGATGACCTTTCACTTTGTAGGGTGACATCCAACCAACTGAGCCACAGCAGCCAGAGCCAGCCTAATTAATCTTAATCAAAGACTAGACAGTCACCTCTAAGGAGATATTGTGGAAGGGCACCTGACAGTTGGGGATGACTCCCTTCCTGGACACCATCAAGCTGGTAAGAATTCAGTCATAAGTTTTAATGAATTGCTGAAGGCCAAAGTCAGGCCAGCATGAGAATACAGAAACTCTGGGAGCCACAACTACAAGGGCAATTCACATTCACTTATAGGCTGTTCTCCATGGATTTTACTGTGTGTTCACAAGAAAGACTGGGTGCAGTGTGTGAGTCCTTAGAGAGTTTCCCTTGTGTGTTAGAGATCTTCCAGCAGAGGGTGGGGTAGGATGATGGAGAAGGCCCCACTCTTAAGATCCAGGGGTACAGTGCCCAGCTAAAACTGATACTGAGTCAGAAAATCAGAGAGCCCTACCCCTAATGACCAATCAGACATTGAATAACAAATAACAGCAGTCTACTGCTGAAATAGCATCAAGAGCACAGAGGGAGAGTTTCTGAGTAGTAGGCACAAAGGGAAGATATAAAGCTGAGGATGGAGCAGACATTGATAAAATCTCTCGTAAACCAGCCTCAACCACAAACACAAGTAATGTTTGAAAAACTTGAAGACTGTTGTGCACTGACAGTATTTGTAGCGTAAAAAAACCTAAACACAAGTCATCTCCTGAGTAGATTGACTCAATCTCTTATATTCAAGTCCTAGCAGAAGGAAATGGTTGCCCATTTCCAGGCATAAAAACTATTTATCTAAGTCTTTACTGCCTTACAATAGATGTCCAGCTTTCAACAAAATATTATTATAAGGCATACAAAGAAGGAAGAGAAAATTGACCCACTATTAAAAAACAAAGCAATTAACAGAACTAGGCTCAGAAATGATACAGATATTGGAATTAAAGGAACTATAATTAATATATTAAAGATTTATTGGGTTGGCCAAAAAGTTTGTTTAGTTTTTTTCAGTATGGTGGCTCTAGTAGTACTTAGTTGTCTAACTTAATTTGAAATGATTTTGTTAGATTGTATGATGACAGCTGTCATATCAGCTTGCATTTAAAAACATCAAAATTGGTCAATTTTTATGTAGCCATTTTAACATTGAAGATGGAAGGTGATATGCAACATTTTCAGTGTATTGTGCTTTTTTATTTCAAGAAAGGTAAAATTGCAACTGAAATGCAAAAAAAGATTTGTGCAGTGTATAGAGAAGATGCTGTAACTGATTAAACATGTCAAAAGTGGTTTGCAAAGTTTCTTGGTACTACTGACATTTTGGCCAAATAATTCTTTGTTTTGGGGCTATCTTATGCATTAGAAGATGTTTAGCAGAACCCCTGTCCTCTATCCACTAGAAGCCAATAGTGGGAGATAGCCAACATACTCAAAATGTTCAAATCAATAAAGTTATTGGTGAAAATGAAAAATTGCCTTTTATATTGAGGAAAAAGCCACATGGGCTTCTTAGCCAACCCAATATTAGAAAAGGTGGATAGCCTTGATGATCAGATGGGTAATTTCAGCAGCGATGGAAACTCAAAGAATCAAATGGAAATTCTAGAAATAAAAGGCATGGTAACACAGCTAAAGATTTCTTTTGTCTGGCTCATCAGTAGTTTTGGAGGAAAGAATCAGTGAACCTGAAGATAATTCAATAGACATTTTACAAACCGAAGCACAAAAGGAAAGTTGGGGGCGGGGAACCTACAGAAAAGAGTATCTGAGAGCTGTGGGACAAATCACTGTAACTTATGTGCAGCTGGCATCCCAGAAGAGGAAGAGAGAATCAGACCATTTCCATTCTTTACTTATCAGAATTTGCCCCACTCTCCTCAGAGACCTCAATTATGTAGGTAATAAACCTTCTTGTGCCTTCTTGATGTGTGTCTGTGGCATTGTCAGTCTTGGCATTTGAGCCAAATTTTGGGTGGGGCCCCCTCCTGCCACTTTAGGGTGGTCACAACAAATCAGAAAGTTTCCAGAATATAACATAGAAGAATATCTTCATGACCTTGAGACTAGGACAACTTTCTTCAAAAGGACACAAAAAACAACAATTATAAAGGGAAGATATATAAATAATCATAAAGGAAAGAATTATAAAGGGAAGACTGATGCGTCAGACTATATTAAAATCAAGATCTTTTATTAATCAAAAGGTAGCATTAAGAGAGTTGAAAGGCAGGTCATAGAAGGGAAAAAGATGTATATATATAATTTTATATATGTACATAAAATATTTAGCCAGTAAGTTGATTGTGTCCAGAATATCTAAAGAAGTTCTACAAATCAGTAAGAAAAAGGCAGACAACCCAGTAGACTTGAATAGGCACTTCACATAAAAAATATCTAAATGGCCAGTAAACAATGAGATTGAAAAGGTCCTCAATCTCATTAGAAATCACAGAAATACAAATAATCAAAACCACAATGAGATACCACTGTAGGCCTACCAGAAAAGATAAATTTAAAGTGTTGACAATGCCAAGCGATGACAAGGTTCTGGAGCAACTGAAACTCCCATGCACACCTGGTATGAGTGTAAATTGGTACAATCACTATGGAAAACTATTTGTCAGGATCTATTAAAGCTTGCCAAATGCATTTTCCTATGACCCAGCAATTGCACTCCTAGATTTATATCTGAGAGAAATGCACATATATGTTCACCAAAAGTCATGTATTTGAATGGTCAAAGCAGCATTATATAAAATAATCTCAAAATAGAAGCAGTACAATTTTTGTTCATCAATAGGAGAATGGATAAATTGTGGTATATTCATACACAGAATGCTATACAACAATGAAAATGAATAAATCACTTCCACATGAAACAATATAAAAACTCACAAACATAATGTTGAATAAAATAATACACATTGCATGATTCCACTTATATAAAGTTAAAAAATAGAGATGTTAGAAATCAGGATAGAAGTTACTTTTAGGGAGAAGGTGGGTAGCAAGTGATTAGGAGGGAATATGATAGGGTTTCTGAGGTGCCAGTAAGGTTCTGATGGAGATGAATATTTAGATGTGTTTGCTTTGTGCTTATTTATTGAGATGTATACTTAGTATTTGTGTATTTTTCTGTATGTATGCTATACTTCAATGGCACTTTAAAGGGGTAACCATAATAATCCAAAATTGAGATTAAGTAAACAATTCCATATGCGCTAGCATAAAAAGAATAAAATACTTAGGGATAATGTTACAAATGAAATACAAAATTTATGCTCTGAAATAAATCTATAATATTTATCAAATAAAATTTAAAAACTCTAAATAAATGGAATGCCTTGCTATGTTTATGGGTTTAAAGACTTAATTTTACTAAAATGGCAATATTCCCTAAATTGATTCAAAATAATCCCTATCAAAATCTTAGCCGATTCTTTGCAGATTCACAAGCTAATCCTAAAATCCATATGGAAATTCAAGGTATCCAGAATAGTCAAAAGAATCTTGAAAAAATATATGGAGAAGAGGATTCACACTTTCTGTTTTCAAAACACTACAAATCTACAGTAATCAAGACAAATACCATATGATCTCACCTATAAGTGGAACCTAATCAACAAAACAAAGAAGAAAAATAGAACCAGAGACGTAGAAATAAATAATAAACTGACAGTAACCAGAGGGGAGGGGGAATAACGGGGGAAAGAAGGGGAAGGGTTGTCAAGGAACATGTGTAAAGGACCCATGGACAAAGACAATGGGGTGGTGGTGGTGGTGGTGTGTGTGGGGGGATGGGGAGGATTGACGGTGGGAGATGGGGGTAGATAGGGCAGGGGAGAGTAATGGGGGGGGAATGGAGACAACTGTAATTGAACAACAATAAAAGAAAAAGACAATATACTGGCATAAAGATAGACATATACATCAATGGAATAGAGTTGAGAATCTAGAAATGACCCTCAAGTACCCTCAATATATGATCAACTGATTTTTTAAAACAGGCTTAATTAATTTTATTTTCTTGTATAAATAAGAAAGCAGGAGCCTGGGTCCTCTGCACAGAAACCCAAGGTGGCAGTGAATTCCTGATAGGGAGACTGGGTGCACACTGCCTCCTTCCAGAATTTGGGGGTGAGATAGCTGTAGGTCTTGGAGATGACATCAAAGATGACCTTGGCAAAATTACCTAGGGTGGCAGTGCAGCCTCTGGCTGAGGTGTAGCAGTGGTCAATACCAGCCAACATCAACAGCTTCTTGGGCACAGAGGCTGAGACAATGCCAGTGTCTCTGGGGGTGGGGATGAGGCACACTAGTACAGAGAAACAGCAGCCAGTCACCTTACAAGGGACGTTATGGGGTATGCCAATCTTATTCCCCTACTAGCCTTACCACACAGGATGATGACCCCACCCCCCCACCTCTGGCATACGCCAATCTATTTTCTGTATGAGCTTGGTTTGTTGCTATTGTTTTAAATTCCATATCTAAGTGATATCATATGATATTTGCCTTTCTCTGTTTGATTTATTTTACTTATCAGATTGTCCCCAAGGTACATCCATATTGTTGCAACTGGCAAGATTTCATTACTTTATGGCTGAATAATATTCGTGTGTGTGTGTGTGTGTGTGTATATCACATCTTCTTTATCCATTCACCAACTGATGGACTCTTAGGTTGTTTCCATATCTTGGCTATTGTACATAATGCTGTAATAAACATGGGGGTGCATGTATCTTTTCAAATTAGTGTTTTCATTTGCTTCAGGCAAATGTCCAGAAGTAAAATTGCTTTATCATATGGTAGTTCTATTTTTAATTTTTCTGGGAAAGTTCATACTAATTTTCTTAGTGGTTGTACCAATGTAACCCAATGGTACACTAGGGTTCCCTTTTCTCCACATCCTTGCCAGCACTTGTTATTTCTTCCCTTTTTTGATTATTGTTATTCTAATTGTCATGAGGTGATGCCTCATTGTAGTTTTGATTTGCATTTTCCTGATGATTGTGATGTTGAGCATCTTTTCATGTGACTATTATCTGTGTGTGTTCTTTGGAAAAATGTCTATTCAGATTCTCTGCCCATTTTTAACCCAATTGTTTTTATGTTATTGACTTGTATGAGTTCTTTATATATTTTGGATATTAACCCCTCATCAGATACAGAAGTTCCCTGACTTACAATGGTTTGACTTATGATTTTTTTATTTTATGACACTATGAAAGTGACATGCACTCAGAACACTATGCTTTTAGCAAAATATAACACTTTCCTGTGATGCTAGACAGAAGTAGAAAGCCACATTTCCCAGTCAGCCAAGTGATCACAAATATAAACAATAGTCTACAGTATATTCATTGGGTTAGATAATTTTGCCCAACTGTAGGCTAATGTAAGTGTTCTGAGCACATTTAAGGTAGGCTAGCTAAACTATTATGTATTTGGTAGGTTAGGTGTATTAAATGCACTTTTGACTGATGATATTTTCAAATTAGGATAGGTTTATTGGAATATAACCCCATAGTAAGTCAAGGAGCATCTGTATATGATTTGAAAATATTTTCTCCCATTCAGCCCTGGCTGGTGTGGCTCACAAGCCCACCAGCGCTCACACAGCAGGTTGCTACATTATGCAGAGATGTAGTGTCACTAGACAGCAGCCAGAGGCACTAGAGGGCAGCACCTGATCACCCCTATGCTCCTAGTCCTGAGCACATTTAGAGAAAGGAACTTTAAAAGGTCATCTGCTTCCAAAGCCAGATAAAGACACTACAAAGAAAGAAAAGTATAGGCCAATTAGTTTCTCTTCCACTGTGAGGAAGAGAAACTAAGACAATAATCCCATTTACTATTGCAACAAAAAAAAAATAAGGTACCTAGGAATCAACTTAACCGAGGAGGTCAAAAAACTTGTACTCAGAAAACTATAAAACATTGAAGAAAGACAGAGGAAGATACAAAAAAGTGGAAGCATATACCATGTTCATGGATTGGAAAAATTAACATCCTTAAAATGTTCATCCTACCCAAAGCAATCTATAGATTTAACACAATTTCTATTAAAATACCAGTGGCACCCTGGCTGGTGTGGCTCAATGGATTGAGCTCCGGTCTGCAAACCAAAGGGCTGCCAGTTCAATTCCCAGTCAGGGCACATGCCTGGGTTGCAGGCCAGGTCTCAAGTAGGGAGCGCATGAGAGGCAACCATACATTGATGTTTCTCTCTCTCTTTCTCCCTCCCTTTTCCTCTATCTAAAAAATAAATAAATAAAAGCTTTATTAAAAAAATAAAATACCAATGGCATATTTCATAGATCTAGAAAAAATATTTAAAAAATTTATGTGGAACCAGAAAAGGGCCTGAATAGCAACAGCAATCTTGAGAAAGAAGAACAGAGGTGGAGGGATCACAATGCCGAATATCAAGCTATACTACAAAGTCATCATAATCACAACAGCCTGGTACTGGCAGAAGAGCAGGCATATAGATCAATGGAACAGAACAGAGAGCCCAGAAATCAACCATGTCTTTATGGTCAATTAATATTTGGCAAAGGAGGCAAGAACATACAATGAAGTAAAAATAGTCTCTCCAATAAACAGTGTTTTGAAAATTGGACTGGTACATGCAAAACAAAATGAAACTAGACCACCAACTTATGCCATACACATGAATAAACTAAAAACAGATTAAAGACTTAAATATAAGTCATGAAACCATAAAAACCCTAAAACAATATGAGCAGTCTCAGACATCTTGTGCAGCAATATTTTTGCCAATATATCTCCTAGGGCAAGGGAAACAAAGGTAAAAATAAACAAATGAGGCTACATCAAACTAAAAAGCTTCTATACAGCAAAAGAAATGATCAACAAAATGACAAGGGAACCCACTATATGGAAGAACATATTTGCCAGTGAAACGTCTGATAATGCGTTAATCTCCAAAATATATAAAGTACTTATACAACTCAACACCAGGAACACAAACAATCCAGTTAAAAATGGGCAAAGCATCTGAATGAACACTTCTCCAAAGAGGACATACAGATAGTCAATAGACATGAAAAAATGTTCAACATAACTAATCATCAGAGAGATGCAAATTAAAACTGCAATGAGGGCTCTGGCCAGTGTGACTCAGTTGGTCAGAGCATTGTCCTTTAAACCGAAAGGTCATGGGTTTGCTTCCCTTCAGGGCACATGCCTAGGTATAGGGTTCAGTTCCCAGTCGGGGTGCATGGGAGAGGCAACAATCAATGTCTCTCACACGGATGTTTCTCTCTCTTTCTCCCTCCCTTTCCATCTCTCTAAAAATAAATAAATAAAATCTTAAAAACAAAGCTATATTGGAGAAGAAAATCTTCTTTACAGTAGCAACACAAAGAAATAAATACCTAGAAATAAAATATGAAAACTTTTTTGAGAAAAGTGTTAAAACATTTTCAAAGACATAAATGCAATCTTGAATAAATAGAAAATATACCATATTATTAAGAATAGGTACACTAAAATTTTTTTCCCTAAGTTAATTTATAAGTTAATATGATCTCAATTAAAAAACAATAGATTTGGGAGGTCAATTAGACAAGTTGATTCTGAATTTATGGTGGAGAGTAAGATAAAATAGTAAAATTCTCAAAAGGAAGAGCTGTAACAGTACAGAGATTCGTGCTATCAGATTACAAAAAAAGACCATATAGCCTTAATTATCAAAACAGTATGGTACTTGTGTATGAATAGACTGACAGATAAATTGAACTGAAAATGTCCAGAAATAAAACAAATACATATTAGTATATAATAGAGGTGGCATCTCAAATCAGCAGAATAAACATGTATCTTTTTAATAAGTGGTTTTAGGGTAACTGAATAGCCTCTCAAAAAAGATACATGAATTTGTACTTTATATCATACATTTGGATAAGCTTCAAATCAATAGAAGATATAATATTTACGAATCCTGTTTTAAAATGTTCACACACAAAAGTACTTGAAGAATGCGTGGAATAATTCTTTTACAACCTTGGGAAGAAGAAAGTCTTTCTAATTAAGAGTCATCTAAAAACATGATCTATTTTTCATAAAATTCATGCCATTGCATACAGTAACTTCTGAGTGGCAAATGCACTATAAAGAAAGTCAAAAGATGAATTACAATATAAAAAAATTGCAAATATTATTACAGACAAAAGTTAATCTCCCTTATATATAAAGAGTACTAAATAACAAAGTAGAAGTATTCAAACAGAACATAAGCAGATAGTACTTAGAGAAAAAAATACCAATGAATTTTAAAAACGTTAAAAGATGTTCAGACTTACTCAGAGTAAGATAACTGCAAAATCACAGCAGATTGAAAAAACCCAAAGTTTGACAGCACACTCTTTGGGTAAGGTAAAGAAAAACTTACAATCTCTTTTTTTTTTCTGTTTTGTTTTTTTTAATTTATCTTTATTGTAGTTTTTTACATGACCATTTAGTTCCCTTCTACCTCTCTCCCCCCAGTAATCACCACACTGTTGTCCATGTCCATGAGTCCTTTTTCCTTTTTGCTCAGTCTTTCCACCCTGTAACTGCCTCCACCACTAGCCATCATCCTGTTCTCCATCTATGAGTCTGTCCCCATTTTTCTATATTGCATAAACAACCACCCAGGTAATGACAGCACAGGCATACACCCTATAAAAACAGAAGGACACACAGGTTAATTCACACAACAATCCACAAACCAGTCTCTGAGTCCATGAGGCTACCTTTTGAGAAAGCATTCAGTTGCAAGGCTTTTGCTAGCATGATATTAAACAGTGGCAATCTGACGAAATCTTCCTGCCCGAAAATTGAACATCTCTGATGATGTCACAAACCCAGTTTAACTTCCAAGTGAAAACAAAACTTTGAAGACAGCTAGCTGCTTTGGATCAATGTCCCCCACTGAGCAATGGGGTTTTCCTTGAATCACTATTTTTCTCTTTAAGACCACCCTCATTGTCCTCAAAGGGATTGTATTTAGTCCAGTTTTAATTTGTCCTGCTCGTTTGCATAAACACAACAAGAGCAACAATTGATCACATATGGTTTTTAAGTCTGCTCTGCTGAAACTCACACAAGGAATGTTGAGATTGACCCTTTAGTCATCCCTTCAGGGCACAGAAGCCAAGCCACAATCCTGCCATCTTGCTTTTCCTGTAGTACCTGTTTTCCTCAAGTCTTTGAGGTTCCTGTCCTGTTTTAAGTTTCCTTTTGGCCAACTTTCAGGAAAGCAACCTTCGTTCTTTCCCTGGAAAGACTGCCATGAACCACACCACCAGACAAGGCACCAGGCCATTTTTCTGGTGGGCTTTTGTTCACTTTGAAAGTCATTCTCAGTTCCTCAAGGCTTTCTGGTAACAACCCGAGTCCTGTCATGACCCCTTCAGGCATGACATTCCGGTCAAAGTTGTGATTAGTAAAATCACCAATGGCAACTGGTCTTGTTGGTTTTATGCAAAGAAACCTTATGGCATCACTTACTCCTTCAGAATGCCAAATTCTGAAGGGATCAAGTAGAGAGAAAAATACAAAGTGTGAAGGGAAATCCTTACCCTTCTCATATCCCCCCAGAATTGCATTTCCATGCCTTCTAGGGGTGTCCAACCTTTTGGGATCTATAAGCCACACTGGAAGAAGAAGAGTTGTCTTGGGCCACACATTAAATACACGAACTCTAATGGAAACTGACGAGCAAAAAAAAAAAAGCACTTAGGTAAATGTATAACTTTGTGTTGGGCTACATTCATGGCATCCTGGGCTGCGTGTGTCCTTCAGGCTGTGAGTTGGACACCCCTGCATACCTTTCATTGTTTGCTTTCCACTTGATGTGAAGTTTCAACTGTCCCTGGGAAACCTCAATTTTCTTTCTCTCTGTCCCTGGCGAAACCCTATTATGCAGTGACATAAATGCATTGATATAATGGATTTCATCCCATCTGTCTAACTGTTGGCAACACCGTTTCAATTGCATGATGGTGCAGTAACTTAGGGAGCCATGTACAGGCTACATTTCCTCACAATCCAAAACATACATGGGCCACACAGGGTTACAATTAATTAGCACCTCCTTAGTCATTGGATAATAACAGTACATACCCCAGTCTGCCAAAATTCTACCCACTGGGCTCCCTCTAGAAGTCAGTACAGAACTGCACTTATTGGCCCGGCATACAGGCTAAAAGCTATAATCAGAGAAATCCAAAACACCTGAGAACGTACAAACAAAACTGGTATCCATGAGTCCACTGTTCCAAAGAGTACTCACAAGCCAATCTGCCAAACTGTCATTCCCACACCATGGTTTTCCCAAAATAGTCGTCACCTGGACTCCATTTCCTTTTCACCAGCCAGGCATATTTAGGTGGTTGGCACCTTGAGTGGGCATGCAGAGGAACACCCAGAAACTGGGAAACTCACAGTCCCACTTTTGGGGTGCACCAGCCACGGGCAGCTAGGGTCCCTTCGTGGTCGTCATTGCTGTTACTGAGCAGCACTTGGGGTCCTGCTGCCTGCCACCACCCTCTAGGCAAAAATTCCTGAGGAAAAGGTTTGGTGATAAAGGAACGGAGTCTTCATTCAAACACGGTTACTTAAGCCTATCAAGTCACAGCTTTAATCTCTTAAGCCTATCAATTAAGGCTAAATTCTAACACCGGAGTTCTATCTTTTCCCCTGTTTCCAGTTATTTTACTTCTATAGGTTAGTTTTACAAACTAAAGCAACACAATGTATAAAAACAACACAATTTTGAAAGAATGGCAGGCTTCTGTCTCAGAGCCTATTCCCTCTAGAACACCCAGAGAATAAACCTACCCCTCTGCCAGGCCAGCCTGATCCTAGGCTGTGCCTGGGCTTCCTTCCTAACTGCAATGCCGTCCTTTGGGAAATGCAGGCAGCTGCAGCGTGATCATCCAGGTGTCCTTGAGGAGCCAGAGAGCTCCCCACACCAGCCAGAGAGAGAACCATCTCTCTTTTTATTTCCATTGGCTCTGGAGGAATTCAGCTTCTCAGGCAATCCCGTCGTAGACTGCCCATAATTGCCTCCACAGACTCCTCCTATGGCCTTTTCCTGCTTCTTCCCAGTGATCTGAGTTATCTTAATCAGATCTCTCTGTCTCAGTTCTGTCTCAAATGCTAAGAAGGCTGACTCTGGACCCTCTGATTTGGCTGTGAACTAGAAAACCTCAAACTTTGCCTTGAAACAAAGTTACTGTCCTGAGAGTAAGTTTGCTTTTCTGTTTCACTTTGACCTTTACTGACTTCATCCAGAAGTCCTTTTTCTCAAATGGCCATCTGTAGACATCCTGCTATGAGAATTCTAATAGGTCCACGATTCGACGCAAACAAATCCTTTCTCTCACCTACTCTCTTGGTGTGCTTTCTTCACAGTGTGTCTTAGGGGACACATATGTCTCACACCTAGCAGCGAGCCATCTAAAAACATTACCTATTTTTGAGCCCTGGCTGGTGTGGCTCATTGGATTGAGCACCAGCCTGCAAACCAAAAGGTCGCAGGTTTGATTCCCAGTCAGGGCACATGCCTGGGTTGTGGGCCAGGTGCCCAGTTGGGGGCATGTGAGAGGCAACAGATTGATGTTTCTGTCCTTCTCTTTCTCCCTTCCTTCCCCTCTCTCTAAAAGTAAATAACATCTTAAAAAACAAATAAAATAAAAGCATTACCTATTTTTCAAGCATAAACCAGCCTACAAAAGAGGGTCTCTAGGAAATCTGGAGTAGCTTGCCAATCAAGAACTACATTCCAGGTGCTGACAAATATTAGCGTCAACTCAGGAGGGTCTCTTTTGTCCTTGCCGAAAGTACCCTGGGGAAAATTGGAGTATAGAGCAATCTTTTAGAACACTTAGTGTACTCCAGATGCATACCTTTTTGATATACCAAGATATATTGAGTCAAAGTGCAACTTCTTCAGTGGGGAAACCATACCTTACTGAATTCAAAAAGGAAAAACATATTGGAAACAAATACATATTACTAAGTGAAAGAAGTCAGTCTGAAAGGGTACATAGTGTATGATTCCAACTGCAGACATTCTAGAAAAGGTAAAACTATGTAAACAAAAAGATCAGTGGTTGTCAGGGGTTTTGGGGAGGGAGCAATCAATAGGCAGAGCAAAGGGGATTTTTATGGCAGTGAAAATGCTCTGTGTGATACTATAATGGTAGACACATGTCATTATATGTTCTTCAAACCATAGAATGTACCACACTAAGAGTGAACCCTTTGCAAACTACGAACTCTGGGTTATGATGAGTCAAAGTAAGTCCATCAATTGTAACAAATGCACCACTCTGGCGGGGGGGATGTTGATAATGGGGGAGGCTGTGTGTGAGGAAGGGGGACAGGAACATGAGAAATCTCTGTACTTTCCACTCAATTATGCTGTGAACCTAAAACTGCTCTAAAAAAATAAAGCTATTGAAATAAAATAAAAAAAACTTAAGCAGCTGGCCACCAGCATCCTGCACTCAGCATATTCGGCGTCTGCTAAGAGGTCATTGAAGTCAGAGAAATGCACGGCGGTGAGATACACGGAGTGTGAAGGCAGAGGTGGAAGATGAGGCCAGGATCTGTTTCCTTTGAAATTCAGCAGCGTGGTAGTGTGAAGTATGAATGCTGCCATAATTCTACCGGAATGTTTCAACAAGCAGGGTCAACAGTCTCATCAGATTGTCTAATATTCTAACAGCCTTCCTTAAAGAACTGCTTTAGGGTGGAAGAGATAGCTAGAATGTTATTCTCAGTTGAAATAGGTGCCCTTTCCACTCCTCCTTGGTCAGTAAGGATACTCCTTCTATTAGACCCTTTCAAGTACTAAAAGAAGATGTCCATTTCAGTGCTGTAGTAGACTTTTTAAAAAAAGATTTTATTTATTTTTAGAGAGAGGGGGAGAGAGGAAGAAAGAGAGGGAGAGAAACATTGATTGGTCCTGCATGCCCCCAGCCAGGGACCTGTCCTCAACCCTAGCGTGTGCCCCAACTGAAAATCAAACCGGCGACCCTCTGGTTTGCAGAACGATGCCCCATCCACGGAGTCACACCAATCAGGCCTGTAGCAGACTCCTTTAAGTACTAAAACAAGATATACAATTTAGTGACGGGGAAGAACATTATGTGCAAGTCCAAAGCAACAATATATGGCATTTGTAGGCACTCTCTCTTGTTTTAAAAGATTTTATTTATTTATTTTTAGAGAGAGGGGAAGCAGAAAGAGGAGAGAAACTCAATATGTGGTTTCCGCTTGCATACCTTCCACTGGGGACCTGGCCCACAACCCAGGCATGTGCCCTGATTCGAAATCAAACTGGCGACCCTTTGGTTCACAGGCCCGTGCTCGATCCAGTGAACTACACCAGCCAGAGCTGTAGACATGCTCTTGATGAAATTCTCCTCAACTTAGAAAGCGCACCCTTCACATAGCTGCTGTGAGAAATCTCTTAGATACGGTTTTTAAAAATACGGATGCTGAGAGATGTTCTGTCTTTCCTCTGGGGCTGCTAAACTGAGATGACATATTCCTGAAACTGTCTGCAGCTATGTCCCTACCCTCCCAACTTGGCAAAACCCAAACTAGGAGTGATGTGAAAGGAAAAACCATTACTCGTGATCATTGTTAAGGAACGGAAAGTCAGACTTTATTCAGGAGGACTATCACAATAGATGCAGGATCGCTACAGTGGAGTTTTGCAATAGGGGAGGGAGATCGGGCTCAACTCTGAATACAACAAGGAAAAGTATGCTTTTATAGCCAAGGTGCAGGGTGGGGTGGGGGACAGTGGGTAAGGAAATATTAAGGGGAAACATCAGTAAAAAGAGGGGCAGGAGGATTCTGGCTAAACTAACCAAACGGGACCCTGGTTGAAGGCAAGCCAAAATTAGACATCACCTGGGGGCATAATGGAAAAGGAGGAATCTGATCAAATACTGAGGGTGATCAGATATCAAGGGTAGGAGAGTCTGGTTAAGGTGACTCAGCAGGATTCTTGCTAAACCTGGACAATGCTGAGATGAACACAAGAGCCCAAAAGTCAGGGCTTAGTTGGAAAGAGAGTTCAGAGGAGCCTGACTCAAGTTTGGTAAAGGAGCGACTCTGTCGGTGAACAGTCACGGAGAGAAAATTAGATCCAAGACTGGAGGGAAATTAAATCTTTTGTGCACTTGAACCAGCTGTCACTGGCTTTTCCTCCTGTGGTTCCTTGGCGCCTCATTCCCACTCGAAGTCACCAGCTGAGCCGCGAGGGCTGTGCCTGGAGACGCAGTGGTCATGGCAGTGCGGGGCGTGCCCACAGGCCCGGGAGGTGGGCGTGGTGGGGCCCTGGGAGGGTTGGCGTGCTCGGGGCGCGCCCCTCTGACACCTCGGCCTGCTGCTGCTCACCTCTTGAAGTCAGCTTCCTTCACGGGTCCCAATATGCAGTCTATCAGCGGCCATGGGCAGCAGGGGGCCCGGGGTGCAGCACCCTAACAGCCTGGGTAAACGGGCCGGGGGCTGGGGGGCAGGAACTCCGAAAGCAACCAATGGGTTGGGTCTGCGGGCCTCGAACAGGTGGGAGCCGCCCCCAAAGGGGTGCCTGTGAGTCAAGAGATTCGAAGGGCCTGCTCTGCGTTTGCTGCCATGGGGAGGGTGGCCCAGTGTGGAGGACACCGTGCTAGAGTGATGTCTGTGTAACTACGATTGGAATTGCCTTCGTGGAAAGACCATTTGGAACATAGGGGAACCCCAGGAACCTGCGCGGTGGGGATGGACCCCCACAGAAGACCCCTATATAAAGGAGGACCTTAGAATGTGCCCTAGAACTGTCTGGAAGAAACCTCTGCTGGGAGATGGGAATCCTGCCATGGGATCCAGGTCAGCAATAACTTCCAATATGCTGGCCTCCCTTTGGACTCAATGGGCCCTGATTTGTGTCCCTCCAGTGTGGTCAAAGTTGGGGGAAGGAGGGACATCGTGGGACTGATGTTTTTGTCCATTGCCCCCCATTAGGATTTTTAATGTAACTGGTAGCCCAGTTGGCTGCAAGCTGGATTTTAGTGGAGGCGGGAACTTCTATAAAAGCATAGGGCGCAAGGAAGGGGAGGACCAGTGAGGCCTCTGAAGCAAAGATAGCAGACTGAGGGCTCTGGGCCTGACCATGCAGAAGAAGCAGCGGGGTAAGGTGGAATAATTGATGCTGGCAGGTCCTGGAAGAGAAATTCCTTTGAAGGAAGAACAGAAGATATGAATGTTTATTGGGCACCAATGTGCTTGGCACTAGACTAGCTATGTTTAAACATAAATATCTTACTATAGCCTTGTGAAATTATCTTCTGAGGGATAATTAAACTGAGATTCAGACTAAACAACTTGAAAAGGCTACAGTTTGAATCATGAAATCTGTTTTTTCAGATTTTATTTGGGAAGAAATATCAAAGACAGGCAGAAGGAAGAATATACATTTGCCTGAGTTTAAGAGCTAGAACCATAAAACTCTTAGAAGAAAACGGGAAAAACTTCATGACCTTAGATTTGGTAATGGTTTCTTAAGTATGACACCAGAAGCACAGACAACAAAATAAATGAATAAATAAATTGGACTTCATCAACATGTAAGACTTTTGTGTGTCAAAGGACACTATCAAGAGAGTGAAAAGACAACTGATGGAATGAAGAAAATATTTGCAAATCATATATCTGATAAGGGATTAATATTCAGTATTTATAAAGAACTCCTACGATAAAAAACACCTGATTAAAAAATGAGGAAAGGATGTGAACAGATAATTAATCGAAGAAGACATACAAATGGCTAACCAGCACATGAGAAGATGCTCAGCACCATTAGGGAAATGCAAATTGGTATCAAAATGTGAATCAAAATATTATTTCACACCCACAGATGGCCATTGTCAAAAAAAAAAAAGGAAGGAAAGAAAATAATGTTTTCGAGGAGAAATTGATTAGAACCCTAGCATGGTGATGGTGGAAAGGTAAAATGGTGAAGCTACTGTGGAAAATGTTTTGTGGTTCCTCAAAATTAAAAAGAATTTCTGCAGGGCCTAGCAATTCTACTCTGAGACACATATTCAAAAGAAATGTGATGTGGCATGGAAGCAGGCTAAATTCCAAACTTTGGTAGGTCTCTTGTGTGGTCAGAGAAGTCCTCCGTATCTGTTATGTTGGTTACCTGTCATCATCCCTGCTAACCTCAATGCACCACTGAGGCTCTGCCTCTGAGGAAGCACAGTGGCTATGATGAGCTCATTATTACATAGTGTGTAGAGGCGCATTCTGAAAGTCTTCTCAGCCCTCTCCGACCCACTTTGAACTAGAGAGAGGGTACTGACACTGTGATCTCCATATCCTTTGTTTCCCCAGTCATCTTTGCAACATTTCTTCAAGGAAGACTTATTGAACACTTGCTTTATGTAAAGCAGTGGGAATTATTCCGATTGTTTCTCCTTCCTGAACTCAAAGAAAATCTGGAGCTCCTTTCTCTCCCTGTGAAACCCACTGACTTGGGCTGCTTTCCCCTTTTCCCTTTTCAGAGGTTTCTTTTGTTTTATTACTGCCATGTTCTACAAGATCACTGTTAGTTACATTTTTGGGCCTTTTACAAATATCTGCCACTCCCACATCAAGAATCAAATGAAAGCATATAAGGGTAAATTTACATTTAACATGAAGGATAAGGTGGTTCTAGCTAATTAGGAGGGCTGCAGATTCTTCACAGCTATGTGTCTTTATGGAATGAGCTGAAGGAGAGGAGTTCCCTAGATGCCTTTTCCTTCCCTGGCTCATACTGTGGAACAGCCTGCACTTGCCCATGTAAACCATCCCACTGCATTTTTAGCAGGTGCTCTGCAGAGGACAAGCATCTGTCTTGCATGCTCACAAAGTCCATGCTGCCCACACATGCCTTATTACCTGACACACTTCTCTTATCTTCATGGCTACAGCAGTGTATTAATTTTCTGTTACTGTGTAACAAATGACCACCAATGTCACAGTGATTTAAAACAACACACAATTTATTATCTCACAGTCTCTGTGGGTCAGGAGACCAGCTTGGTCCTCTGCTTATGGCCTCACAGGCTGAATCAAGGTCTTGGCTGGGCTGTGTTCTCAACTGGAGGCTTGACTGAGGAAGAATCTTCCAGCCTCACTCAGGTTGCTGGCAGAATTCATTTCTTTGCAGGACCAAGGGTCCTGTCTTCTCGCTGAATATCAGCTGGAGGAAATCCTCAGCATCTAAAAGCTAACCACAGTTTCTAGAGGCCAATTGCAGCTCTTTGCCGCATCTGCTCTTCCAACATGGCTTCTTCATCAAGCCAGAGAGGAGAGTCTTTAGGGTGACTATACTAGCGGACAGTCTGTAATGTAATGCAATGTAATGTAATGTAATGTAATGTAATGTAATGTATGCATAGGAGTGACATCCCATCACTTTTGCCTCCTTTTGTTGATTAGAATGAAACCTCAGGCCTGCCTACACTCAGGAGGATGGGTTTACACAAAACATGAGTGACAGGAGGTAGAAATCATGGGGGAGAGACCGTCTCCACAGACAGTACCAAGGAAGAGTTGAGGTTGTCGTTTCTTCTCGTTTCTTCCATTTCAGTCAGCCAAGTGGGCCTGTTCTTTCTTGTTCCCACTCTTATTCACCACCACCTGCTCCCCGAAGTCTTCGCCATGCCCTTCTCAAGTTACCACAGATTCTTCAGCATTCATAGTGTCCCTAGGATGCTGTCTTCTCTATCTCTTTTCTTCCTTGGTAAGGAAACAGAAAACACAATTCTACCTGCCAGCTAAAGAGTAAATGTGAAGCATAATTCATGCGGTTTTTGTTCATTGATTTCCTTTTTAACCCGAGTGTCTCTCGTAGATTTCTTTCAGCACAGGGAGAGCCTGTTTTTATCTCACCAGCCATCTATTTTTACCCATTGCTATTTACTGTTGGGAGAGGCAACCCACCACGGGTCTCATGCATTCCTATATGTTCTTATTAGAATGCCAAGAACGTAAGGTCACGACTGTTTCCCAGTCCGTTTCTCAGAATTGTATTTGCAACAAGCAACCTTGACAGATAATGTAGTACATCCCCCTAGACAAAGATCAGGCTTGCTTCTTCCTATAAGAGCAGTGAAACCCCAAACCTCAGCATTCCTGTCCCGTAACAGCCCGCCACATGTGCAGGCATCTCTCATAGATCCTGTCCCACCCTCATGGCACTTGGTACGCACGGGAAACTGATGTAAAAAGTCATACCGAGGCTTTTGCTAAGGCTGTGCTGTAATAAAGTCCTTTGTATTTGACCCAGGAGTCTGCCAGCATTCGTGAAACAGTAACAAGATAACTTGTTAACTTATAATAAATACAGTAAAATACCAGACCCTGCAGAGTTCTTGACAATTACTACCACTTGTTTTTCTAGAAGTTAAAGCTGATTTTATTCATTTTCACAGCACCTCATGTGTCTATCTTGGAGCCCTGAACCAAGCCCCTGCCTTGGTGCTATGTCCAGGCTAAATGCAGACTTTGAGGAACGGGAGACAGAGACTCAGGTGGCTACACCTCTGAGGTGTGAGTGTCCACCCAGTCTTGTGGGTGGAGGTATGACTTGGTGAGCTCTTGAGAGAGCCTAGAAAGTATTCGAGTCTCTGGGGTAACAGAGGAGTGCTGCACTGGAGGGCCTGGTGCGTGGGGTGAGACGAGAGGGGTGAGGGAGGTGCACATGGCTGACTTACCTCTGCAGTGAGTGCAGAATGAACACACCTATCACAGGCTGAGATCCTGAAGGTAGGGTGAGGAGGTGTGCTGATTCACCCTTACTCACTCCCAGTGTCTAAAGGCCCACTACCTCTTAGGACAGGCACCGGGGCCAGCCTCTGGGGGAGCAGCCCTAGGAGCAGTGTTGCAAGAGTCTGGAAAAGCCCACATTGGGAAGTGGTCACTTTCCCCTTGGCCCCAGACCTCAGGCCCATTTGCTTGGCCAGGTGGGGGGCTTCCAGGGCAACAGATGCTCCCAGCTTGGCAGGCAGGAGCTGGGGAGGGTTATGGCAGGAATTTTGGCTCAGAGGCTGGGCTAGTCCTGGAACAGGGCTTGGGGTGGGCTGGACCATGGCGAGCTAACGAAGGTCAAAGGGCTGGGCGCCTTGGTGCTCCTTGGTTCCCAGATGAACCTTGAACCCTCTAGGGACAAGCTACTCTGATACTGTGCATCTGTTACTGAAGGAGCCTCTGAATTCCTGGAGCACAAATGACCCATACCTTCCTAAGTGTGTGATATTTGTGTGCCTAGTGCAGTTGAAGATGCTAACCATTGCATGGCCATCTTGGGTTAGGGTTAGGGTTCGGGTTCTCCTTAGATTAGCATTGATGCAGTGGTTACAGTGAGAGGTTGTGAGCATAGAGCCATGTAGAGATTATTGGGGTAACACCCACCAGCATTACCTTGACAGGGTGTGTCCGTCTGGCTTACTCTTTCCTTAGAGGCTGTGTCTGCTGTGTCAGAGGGGCTGGGGGATCAGGGCTCTGCAGTAAACTGGGGACACTCAGGGATGAAGATGAATGTGTAGGTGAAGGATGGGGCTGCTGGAGAGGGCAGAGACTCACTTGCTGACCTTGACATTTTTTTAAAAGCACACGGCCAAGTTGTTGAGACCAGGGGTATGCATGTGAATCCCAGACTATCCTTTAAATTGAAGGGCAAGCAGTGGGGCAGAAATGAGAAGCTGGAGTTTAGAGGAAGGATAAACAGTCCTGGTCTGAGGTAGCTGAGGAGGATTTAGAGCAGGGAGCGACTTTGAAGACGGATTTGGACCGTGTTTGTGTTTGTGGGTCTGCAAGATGGGCTGTGCAGTTGGCATGTGTGCAAGGCTGTTTCAGTGTCTGCATGTGCGCTGGTGCTTGCTCAAGCGCATCCACCTCAGGGCGTTCCTGCGTCTGTATAGGTGTGTTTCCTGGACATGTCTCTCGCAACTCTGAACTGGTTTCTGTGTGGCATTGTTGAACTTGTGTCTTTCTGTTTATGTTTCTGCGTGGCTGGGGGTCTGTGTCCAAGTGTCTCTGAGTGTGAGATTTGACCAGGCCTCTCACTTTCCCCTGCCCTTTCCCCTGATGCACCCCAGCTGTGAGTACTATTTACACAACGAATAGCTTTCCGTCTGGATTCCCACGGGTCTTGCTGTCTGCTTAAGGCCTTGCCCCTGTGGAAAGCCCCCAATATGCTCCTTGCCTGGCCATGGACCCAGAGAAGTTACAGTGCAGGAGAGGAAAAAAGGCCAGTTGGCAACACCCATCCTCCTTCTGGAAAGAGGTCTGTGTCTGGCCCATTCCCAGGCCCCCCATTGCTTCTCCATGCTCTCTCATCCAGACCAAGTATTCAGGGTCCTGGCCCCACTGTCTCTGGGGATCTGGGGCTTTATGTTCCCCAGCATCTCATATTGTGCTCATTCCTCCATCCCCACTTGGACTCAAGGTTTTTCTCCCTCCTTTCCTCTCCCTGCAGGGGACATAGGAACCATTCTTGTCCTTCATTCCCTGACAGCCCTGGCCTATGCCA
>PVIA01014880.1:0-25023 GCA_004024845.1 Tonatia bakeri | reverse complement strand
TGGGACCTCTACATGATCATGCCTGTCTTAGGTCATTCCCCCCTTAGGGAATCTCACCCGTCATTGGCTAACTGATCAAACATTGGGGACCAGTTATGGAAAAAGGAGCAGAACCTGCACTCCTCCCAGGGAGATAAGCTTTCTCTCCTTAGAGGCTTATGGTCTTCACTCAGCATTAGCTATGGGTGGGGCAGGGGGCGGGTTACAGCTCCTGAAACCAGGCAGGGCAGTTCCTAACAAACTGCCTCAGATTAGTTGTTGGGGAAAGACTATGTCTCCTTCATTTCTAAAAAACAGCTTTGTTGGGTACTACTCTTGGTGGACAGATTTTCCTTTCAATATCTTGAATATATCATTCCTCTTTCTCCTGCCTGAAAAGTTTCTGATAAGAAATACGCATATACTTATGGAGGCTTTTTACATGTGATAAGTCACTTTTCTCTTGCTACTTTTAAAATTGTCTCTTTGTCTTTGACTTCTGGACAATTTAATTATAAAGTGAGTCAGTGTAGCCCTTTTCAGTTTCTACCTATTGGGTCCATTGGGCTTCATGGAGCTGGAAGTCTATTTTGCTCCCAGAACATGGGAAGTTTTCAACCATTATTGTTTTAAATAGACTTTCCATTTCTTTTACTTTTTTCCTTTTGGAATTCCCATTATGCTCTTATGTTCTACTTGATAATGTCGCATAAATCCTGTAGGCATTCTTCACTCATTTACATCCTCTGTTTACCCTCTGACTGTGTAATTTTAAATAACGTATCTTATAATTCCCTGATTCTCTCTTCTGCTTGACTGAGTCTGCTGTTAAAATTCTCTATTAAATTCATTAGTGTATTTATTGTGTTCTTAAGTTCTAGGATTTTAGTTTTTTTTATTTTGATAGTTTCCTCTTTGTTGAACTTCTCATTTTGTTCATTTTATTTAATTTTCTGTTTGTGGGTTCTTGTACGTCAGTGAACTTCTTTAAGGGGATTATTCTAAAGTGTTTGTCAGATAATTTTAGGGGTAGTTATTAAAGCATATTAGTTGTTTTGTTTTGTAGTGCCATGGTTTCCCAAGTCTTCATGACACTTCATTCCTTGTGTTCTTATCAGTGCATATAAGTAAGCAATGTCTATGCCAGACTTTAAAGGCTCACTTCATCAGGAAAATGTTTTTATCAGTCAGCTCAGTTTGGAATAGAGAAAAAACAGAAGACTTTTTAGCATTCATGGGGATGTGGGGCATATTATCAGGGTCTATGTTGAAAAACTTAATGCTTGTGCTCTAGGTTTGGTGGTTGGATGCTGGCCAAGTTGTGTGGTTTTCTGGGTCTGCTGGTTTGGCTTCCTGATCAGCCTGGGCTGTTGACTGTTCTCTGAGGCTCAGTGCGTCCACTTGCTGACCTTTACCATCACCTCTTGTTGGGTGATGTTTCAGGCTGTGTTTTGGGGTATGGAGGTTCCACTAGTCAGACTCTGCAATATGTCAGGGTTACAGGCTCTGTTTGGCAATGGCTCCTGTGTGGGGGAAGTTTCAGGATATGTTCCCTACCCTGATGTTGCCTCTGGATGGACTTCATGTCCAGCTGGGGCAACAAGAAGGGCTTCACAGTCATCCTGGGCCTTGGAATGTGATCTGAGATCTTGTGAGGCCAAATGTTGTTTCCTGAATTTGGCAGGGTTACAGGCTTGGCTTCACAATAAATAAAATTGCTGGTTGTGCTCTGCTATTGTAATTGATAATTGATCAGATTCTCTGACTTGGAAAGGCCTCCAACTGCATGATGTAGTTGGGTGAGGACAGAGACTATTCCAGACTTGGGCAGCATCACTCTCCTGGCTCCCTCACTGGGTGGGTTATAAACTACACTCTATGATTGAGTGAGCTGACTGGGTAGGGTTCCTGAATGGGTGAGGCCACAAGCTGTGTTAGTCAATTGAACAGCATTGTAGGGTGGGCTCTCTTGCTAGATGGAGTTTTAAATCTGGCTGCATATAATACCTGAACCATAGGCTTGCTGGTATGGCTGCCAGGGTGGTAGCCTTTTAAATGGCCAGGACTGGGGCAACATTCAGCAGTGGAGTGGGTCTTGCACATTTGTTTTTCTCATTGTCCAGGGTACTAGAATGGACTCCATGGTTGGTATGGTGTGACTTGGGAACCAAATCAGGTAAAACTGCCAACTGAGCTCTCTGGCGAGATGGTATGAGGGGCTGTACTCTGCAGAAGGGAAGAACCACTAGTTGGGCTCTCTCTTCAGGGACTGCTGTAAGCAGAATGCAGTCCACCAAGGTCTGAGTGCTGCGTATCACAAGCCCCACCTTTGCTTGAGTTTTTATTAGTCATCTAGTACCAAGAAATCACAGCTTTTGCCTAAGCCAGACTGCTGAATCACATGGAGATGTAACGAGGATTATATCCCTTGAACCTTAAGTCTTTGCAGATGGTACCAACCTCTGTCACTCCCTTCTCCACCAGAATTGTGACATTGTTTTCAACTTACTATTTTCAGTAAAGAAAACTTCAGTTTCAGAGCCTTCCATCTGGCCTATCCTAGGACAGTCATTGTTATTTCCTAGGGTAAGGAATGATAGGATAAAAACCAGGTTGGCCAACTGCTATGTGTGTCCTGATTATACCTTTGGGAACTTGAGAAATGACTGCTGGATGGCTGTATGGACTGAGTGGACTCAGTATTAGGTGGACATTACCTTACTTCCATCAGTGTACTCTAACAGGTGGTGTTTTGTGTCCTCAAATGTGAACTGAGACACTCTATTGATAACCCTTGATATGTTTATATATTTTCTTTGTTTTGAATATGGTTGCTTGAATGAATGGCCACAGGCCCCTTTGGTGAAGAACTCAGGGTACTACTACTGTGTACATTTGCACCCTCCTTTCTGATAAAAACTGCCCTTATTTCCAACAATAGCTTCTGGAGCAAGGATTGGCTGAGGTCTGGAAAGTAGGCAAGGAATGTTGTCTTTTCTTTCAGGTAGCACCTGAACCATATGATCATCTTTTATCAATATTTTGGTGAAATATATGAAGCAATATCCTGTTGCTTGCTTTGTCTTGCTTGTAAGAACACCATCTTCTATTAGCTAGTTCCTTAGACATCTAGGGGTCAGGGTCCCTGGTTGTCATTCTAAGCTTGCTGCTCATTACAAAGATTACTCATCTTTTTCTGATAAGTTAGTGCTGCCACATAGCTTAACTTACTCTGGAATACTATCATTTCCTTTGCTACAAGGGCATCCAGCTCTGTACATGACTCCTACATTATTCCAGCCTACAGAGGACAGTACCACCTGAGCATCTTAAGGATGCAGGTGCCCTCTTAACAGTGCATTTCTTATGATCACTAAGGTGGTGTTTCTGAGGCCTCCTGAGGACACAGTCACCTGAAGGATGGGTTTTCCAGTTATAGAGAGTAGAGCTGTGCCATCTTCCTAAGGGTTTTGCATACCCCAACTCCATTTTGCTGGCCCTGGCAAGTCTAGTATTTCCTCTTTCACTCCATCTAGAGTGCACTGTCCTTTATAGCAGCCACTAACAATCACCAAGAATCATTGCCTTTGGAACTTACCAGGCTAATTAATCTCTGTGGCCCAGGATAGTGTGGTGTATCAGTAGCCTCCACTGCCCACCAGTGGTACCTTGTAACATTGCCTTTTCAGGATCCAGGTCCACACAAATCTCCTAGTCCTGCAGCTCTGCTGAAGTGTTCAGTGGACAATCTCATCTCTTATATACCTAGTTTAATTGTGCTGAGAGAACTATGCATAGTCTTAAATGGGGGGTAAGAGAGGGGACTCTACCAACAGGGACAAGGGACCATTTTGCAAGTCTGTGGGATCAGAGGGGTCTAGAGTTCAGAGTCCTGGTGCATCTTCCTAGAAAACCCCATTCTGAGTTTCAGGGCTTCATGTTTTCTTTATCAGGGCCTTGACTTTGACTCAAGAGGCCACACTGAGCTTAGAATTCAGTCTTCTCTGAAGTTCTATCATTCTTCAACTTAGGGGCTGTGCTTGGCCTTCCTTACTGCCTGCTTTCTAGCTGTAGGTAACAATCAATACATTTAAGCTTGTCATATACTCAGTATTTAAGATATTATTGGTGTTTAGAAATAGCCACCAAATTATACAGTTCTTACGGTTTGTATTTCTCCCTTTGTGAAGGCTAGACAATTGTATCAGGTAGTATACATCTTCCTTTATGTCACATTCAGTTTCTGAAGGTGAATGGTTTTGGAACCGCACTGCTTGAGTACCCCAGGTACTATCTATATTTTGCTTGGAACTGTCTGGCTAGTCAGCTTTCCAACTCAGTACTCCATGCCTAAGGGCTGGCTTGCTAAAACCATTATGTTAAGCTGGGCTCTCAAAAGCAAAGCCTGAGATAATGTCTCTTGAATACATGATTTATTGTGAAAATTCTCTCAGGAGGAGGAGGGTAAGGGATACAGGATACCATGGAGGAGAAAGCTAAGCAAGGATGTGGTCATTGCTGGACAATAGTTGTAGCCTCAGTCCCTGGGGGACATGAAAACATGAGTCACTGAACATAGTTGGTTCAACCTTGGGGTGGGAACCACCCTCCAGACCAAAGAGATATCACATTCAGGTGCATCTGGCTCCACTTGGCCCAAGGCAATATATTGGGGAGAGGTGGTATCAGCGGCCAACCTCATAGTAGCAGGGGGATAAGAAATGTGCCAGAAAGCAGCGTGATGTTTCAGGGTGCCCAGAGCATGCACTACACCAGTGCACTGTTCTAATTTGTTTCCCGAATAGAGAAGACCTCTTTGAATTTCTTCATAAATTCCTCCTGGTTTAAGTGTAATTTGTCACGCTACAAGAAAAAACAGACAAAAATAATGATACTCATTATCACTGTCAGTAGACACCTTGCAACTGAGAATGATCAAGACTCTCAACCAGGTTAAGGTTAAAAACACACCCAGCTAAGAGTAATTTGTCTCCTAAAAGCATGATTACTTCTTGATGACTAGACAGAAATGGGAAATCATTACTACTCTTGAGGACTCTTACTCCTTAGGTTTGGGTTGTCTCTTTAAGTGAGAGTTAGAAAAGTAACCTAAGATCTTAGAAACAATCAAACATCACAGATGTCTAAGTACAACCAGTGGTCTTCCTTTCACATTGACACTTCTATCCCCCTTTGGTCACCCTGTTAACTCTATGGGGAATCACTTGCAAAAGACTCTGCATTTTGGGACTTCTGAGAGGTCTCACTAAGTATAAATGGGGAGAGGTAAGAGAAATAATGTGACTTTAGGATGCAGTATCCTTTGTAGGTGTGGAGGAAGAAGGATGTGATTGTTCTCAATGGGCACCTGTTGCCTTTACTGAAGCTCTCAAGGGGTTCTGGAAGCAGGCACACCTTCTGAGTCATAGTTCCTCTCCTTGGTGAGCTTAAATCCTTAATGTAAAAGTCCACTCACTTCCTGAACTCTTGCTCATACTGGCTTATCATAGAACATGAGGGAAACTCTAAAAAATCCCCTGCACCAGGAAATGAGAGCAGAGAGACACATGGAAAGAAAATGCAATGAATGCATGAGAGCCACTTACCCTGGGGTCATAAAAAAATTTGTTCATGGCATCCATAAAATCTTTCACTTTGGAGTAATTTTTCATGATTAGTTTCTTCTTGATTTCATCCAAATTCCTAAGTTTCCCTAGGTATTGAGAAGCCTTTGTAACCTGGTGAAAAATATATCAATAGCAATCAAATGGAGAGTTTTGACAGAGTTCAATGTCTTCTGTGGATTCCCATCACATCCAGCAGAAATCCAAGGTGACGATAAAGTAGCTCATGCTCTCCCTCCCAGGGGCTTCAGATCATAAATCCCACAAGTGACTGTGTCAAGGTCAGGTAGTATTATGGTGGTCTGTATTGATGGGTTTTTTTTTTTTTACTCACATAATTTCCACCTGGAATATTTGGGAAAACGTTGCTCTCTAAATGGTGATAGACTGTTAAGAGCAGGAACTCACATTTCTGCAAAAAGAAGGTGGCAGTAAATGACAAACAGCATGGAGAGAATGAGCCCAGAGGCATGCCCTGACAGATACAAGCCCAATCAGTCTTCTGGAAGGTTCCCCACACTTGTATTGCTCTTGGACACTAACAGGTAATGACTGCTTTTTTTCCCCCCTGCATATAGTTTCTGGTGAGTTTTCAGTGTGGCTGAGACACATTCAGAAGACCAGGCATCACTTGACACCCTCCCCCTTGTCCTGTGACTGATTGCCTTCTTACATGTGAGCAGAATAGAAAAGGCTTGGGGTCACATTCAACTCACCAACTTCCTCCCAGGATCCATCTTCTTCACCAGGACCTCAGATTCCGTGTAAAGCTGCATACTTTGTGAAGAACTTTTTATTGTGCAGAAGGTACAATTCCAACCGTTCCTGGGATGTCTGGTATAAGTGAGAAAGGGCAAAGCCCAGAAAGTGCCACCATCAGTATAGCTGCCACTGTTCTCTTTAAGGAATGGCCAGTAGGCACAGACTGGGGGTGAAGGGGACATCTTCAGGGGTACCCAGAATTCTCATGTGATACCCATAGAGGGTAACCACAGGGGCTGAGTGGGTGGAAGGCTGAGTCAGGGTGGGTGGTGGGCTCTCCTCTTCCTGTCTGAGCTGCTGGGAGCACAGGGAGTCTTGACCATCAACCTGAGCACCAGAGACTGGACCTTAACCCATGGGGACCTTAGGCTTTCATCATCCAGTTGGAATGTAGTGAAATGAGGAAACCAGGCCATGTTTTCTTCCTTTTCTGAATAAGCTCAAAAAACAAACAATCGGCACAACCACTCCCATGAAAAGGTGTCTGTGCGGAGAAAGTTCTGGAAAGGACAGTAGCAGTGTGTTGGCGAATTATCCAGCCTCTGGCCCCTGCTCCCCAAAGGAGAGAAGAGAACAATACCCTCTTGTTGCCAGCTTCTTTCAACCGCTCCCAGGATCATACTGTTGGACCCTGTACTTCAAGCCCCACTCTGTCCCCATCAGAAAACAAGGAGGAACCCCACAGGGGGAGTGTGCATGGCAGGAGGATTGGTCTATAAAAGGAGACAGGGGGCTGCATCTCACAAACCTCTTTGTGTCCACAGGTGGGAGGTGACATTTCCCATGAAAGAAGCTTTCACAATTTTCACAATGGAAGAGCTTTCCTCCATCCTGACAGATCTTGCATTTGTCTGAGTTTTCCTCCTAGAAGATAAAATAATGTCCACATTCCCATGGGGCCCTGATGACAAGCACTGTGGGAATCTCAGACTCATGGTCTTTGTGTGAACCTGCAGGGACTCTTATGTGTTTCTCTGAGCTGTGAAGGGGCAGCATGGAGAGGAGGTGTTAGAAGAGGGATTCTTGGTGTGCAGTGAAGTTCAGAAGGAGGGGCCTGTGTGACCAGACTGGAGGAGTTTTTTGTTATAAAACCAGAGATGCACAACAGGAAAAAGCAAACAAAATATAACCAGAGACATTGAAATTAAGAACAATCTAACAATACCCAGAGGGGAAGGGGGAGGGGAGAATGGGGTGAATGGTTTTCAAGAACTACTATAAAGGACACATGAACAAAACTAAGGGGCAATGTGGAAGCAAGGGACAGAGGTGGGTTTGGCTGGGGTGGGGGCTAGTGGTGGGGAGAAAATGCAGACAACTGTAATTAACAGCAATAAAATAATTAAAAAACCAAAACAAAACAAAAATCCAGAGATCCTAATACAGAAAGACAGGCAACAAAATAAGAGGATGATTTCATGGGAATCTGAATCATCTTATTACCTTGCAGAAAAATCAAGTTTCTGAAACAAAGTGATAAATCCTTATGCCTACACACAATGCCTGAAATGAATCATGGAAAAGTGGCATGTTGGGAAATCAATAAGGTGGAATAAATGTCCTGTTTTCTTGGCTGTAGGCTCCCCCCTGAGTGGAAGGGCCTGGTAGGGGTTTCTGCACGATGGATTCTGGGCCTGGAGGGCCTCTGACCCTGTGACATTGCTTTTGGGTTGGAAAGACCATGAACACAAATGACCATGTCTTTCCAGGGAAGATGGAGCTCTTTGATTCTGGAAGACTGAGGAAGATGCCCAGTGACTGAGTGTGGCATGTATGATGCAGAGCCTGCATCTCTGAGTGTCCAGGGAGTGTGGCAAGTGCTTTGTGTTGTAAACAGAACAGAGAGCTCTCTCCCAACCTATGCACAGTCAACTGAAACTGCATTTCTTACCAGTCTCAATATGTGTCTTTTAACCAGATTTAATTTCACGTAGAGAAGATAAAATATGATAATATTTTCATCAAAATCTTCACTGTTATTCATTAAACCCAAATAAGTTTGCAGAGCAGATATGAAGATTCACTGTGTTCTATACAAGCATGTGTATCTGTGACAATGAACTGGCCTGTGACTGAGCTTTTTGTTAATGAAGAAAAAAGTGTAAGAAATAATACTAAAGTTCAAAGTCAGGTGCTTCTGTGATATCTGGTAAGACTGAGATGGCCTCAGACAGCCTTTCTGCACATTTCTCTCCCTACTCTATTTCCCTGGATAAGGTCCTACAGCTAAATAATGCTCCTTATCAAGGGACCAGAACTGATCCTGCCCATCCTGGAATATCAGGTTTCAGTTCCCTGTGAGCCATGGAATCTTTGACACAAGCCAGCCACAACCTGCCACGGAAATCAGGGGGCCACCCTACACTCTGCAGCCCCTCCTTGTCCACTTGGCTCCTGGGGGTGATCTCGGTAAGACCTGTATGTCTGGCATTGATATCCTTTCTCAGTTTGGGAGTAGATGTGACTGATAACACCTGTCCATCCAACTGTGCTGTGACAGATGTTATTACTTGCCATCCCCCCAAATTTCTAGTGGATTTCTCTCCCACCAGTAGAGTGATGAAGGGGGTGATTAAAGCAAAAACCCACTCTAAAAAATGAAAACGAGCATTTACAGATGAAGGACTAACTTTTAGGAACTGTATGAGCTCGTGTTTGCTTTCCTGGTTCTGCCTTCTGAGAGAATCAAGATGTTTGAGAACTGCTTGAAGGTTGTTCTCTCCCAGATAGAAACATCCTGTCTATGCCATGGTCTGTTGGAGAAATTCCTCCCCTCCTGTGACCATCTGAGGTGACACAAATGAGGTTGGCTTGGGGACTGACCCTCCCATTGGTGAGTGCTGGGTAGGAGGGAAGTGTACTGTTGAAGAGCAGGAGGGGGCAGGAATGACAGCGCCCACCTTTCTCTGTTGTGACCCCTTCTGCTTTCTCCAAACATGTGTGGTGTGTGCCGTTTTTCTCCTGGAGTTACTCCCTTGACTCACTGATGTATGATGTTACCTTCAGTCTTTCTTTTCCAATATTTAGAAAGAATACTCCAGGTTACCATTTTTGGCCATTTGGTAGGCCCCAGATGGTTGAATTACTCTCAAAGCCGCAGTTACATCCCTATGTGTGTAGTTCCCCTATATCCACCCTGCCTCCTGACTATGTGTACATCCCTGTGCTCACCCAGCATTTCCTCCTGGGCCCTAATCACATCCCAAACTTATCCAGTCAAAACATAATGTATTCTCTTTCCCCAATCCACTATATGTTCTTTCCTGGTGCTTCCATCTCATAAAACATACACCTTCAACCACAAACCTGAGAATCCATTCTGAGTCCATATTCTTGCTCGGGTCCCAAATCCAATCTATCCCCATTTCTTCTCACAGTAAAATATAAGCTTTTTGTTGATGTTAAATCCATTGTCCCTGTAGGGTCCACTGCAAACAGGGAAGCTGAGACCCTAAAGAATGGTTCCAACTGAATACATACAAGAGGGTCTATTTCTCAAAGTCTGTATTATATCTCTAATAACAACATACAAAGACCATAAATGTCCTTCTTGAAATAATTAGGCAGAGTAATTTGGAACATAGCTATGTTATTTTTCTGAATGTAGAAAATAATAAAGGATGGAACATCATTACCAATTATTTTCAATGTTATTCTGGGATTTTTGGTGAAGAGTTTTACCAGAATCAAGAGTCTGGTCATTTGTTTTACATCCGTATATGAGAATGTGCAAGTGCCAAATGACATCTTGCCAAAAGCTGCCATTCAGTGTTCTGGGAGAATCCTGAATCACATGCCCAGTGGGGGCTGAGACTGCTCCAGCATGGAAGCCATGGGACAATTTCCTTCTCCTCACTGTAGGAACTCAGGGATTACCATCATCCTGTCCAGAAAGTGGCAACCCTCTTCTCAGAAGAACAAGGAAATAATAAATTTAAACAGTGCATAAAAACCTTGCATTCATACATTTAATCAAGACCAGCTCTTATTTCTTTTGCTGTTGTTTGTTAGCCCAGCCATACATTTGAATTGTCTGAGGAGAGTATGTGAAATAATAATCTCCTGGTCCCAATGGCAGAGATTCTGATCAATTGGTTTGGTTGGGGCCTAGGCTATGGCATTCTCCTTAAATTGTAGAATGAGTAACTTGTGTATGAAAATCATCTGAAGATTGTTTAACAATTCTAATGTACAAGTGATAACTTAGAACAGTTAAATCAAACATTTGTGTAGAGTGGGATTAAAGCAATGTTATTTTCCAAAGGTCTTCAGGTGATTCCAGTACAGCCTAAATTGAGCTTTATCCTGAGCCAGTTTGGTTATTAATGCATGAGAATCTTATAAGTCAGTGTTGAATTGTCCTGTAATACCTATCTTGGGAAACATTATTAATAACAGGAGTGAGGGTACTCTTGCTGGAGCAGTTGCTTTCTCCTCCCCACAGACTGTTGGTTACTGGCAGAATGACAGAACCCTCTGGACTGCCATATCTTATTGAGGGTCCTGGGACCCATGCACATGTCCCAGAGAAGTCCAGCAGCTCCTGCTATTCTTCTAGGACACCACCCTAATGATAAAATGAATGCAAGGTCCTCCATACTCCAATTCTTCTTCCAGAAGGTCACACCCCTCTCCATTCACCCAAATCCCCAGATGGCACCTGACTGGCCTTTCGTAGGAAACTGAGCTGTGCACACTACACTTGCAGTGCTTTTCTACCTTCAGTAGAATGACTCGGCCTCCTTCCCTTCAGGCAGCCTCAGCTTTTATCTCCACCCAGGGCAGAGAGGTCACAGACCTCAGATCACTAGTGTGATCCACTGATAAGTGACCTGAGAAATGGTCATGTCACTGCCTGTCTCTTGGGTACTCTAGAGTCCCTGCTCCCCAATAGCTATTTTTACATGGTGGATAACTGAATTTGAAACAATCCTTGAGCTCAGGGATATTATTGCAATATTATTTGTGGACATTGGTCATTTCTATGCACTCAGTAGCTCTATGTTGAATGAGTAAATAAATGAGTATTGTTTCGCTTAGGAAAAGAGAACATTTGGTTTTTTTTTTAGCAAATAGTAGCATATACTAAATGGTTGTTCTGGCTGATTATTTCAGATTACATGACAACACACAGCAGCTGTCACCAGAAAGTATAAGTGGCCATCATCTGATGACAGGAAGCTGTCATGTGGTGCCAAAATTGACACTGAAGTACTGAACTTTCCAGGAAGCGGGGGCTCCATCAACAAGAGAAGTTCTGGGAGATACAGAGGATCCACCACAGTAGTAATGGATCCTGAGATCTGCCACTCTGAGTCACTTTGGTTCTTGATTAAAAAACACAAAATGTACACAATATTGAACCCAGTTGCTACAAAGTGTTGCACCCACCTATAATGATAGGACCTATGGGTAGGAAGTTGGTAGTTCCTCAGGTAATCCAGATAAAGTAACTCTAGGCACATAGAGAATCATAGAAGATATACAATAGTCACTGACTAGGTCTACAGTAATTTCTCTTTAATAAACCCAGTGGGTGAAGTGTCCCGATGTCTGAGTGTTCAAAAGACCCAGAACATCAGGTAATGCAAAGGCCTGAACCTCACATTCCCAGTGTTAGATGAAGTCCCAGTGGCCAGCTCTGTGTAAGCTAATGTAGAATTCTGTGAATGTCCTGGGCGGCCATTTCTACCTGTAGTGTTGGAGAATAGCACCTCACACCTTCCCCTGCTTCTCAAGTTCTCGTTCATACCCAATGTTGTAAAAACCAGCACTTCGTCCTGAATCTGCACTGATGTTAGGTATGTATTTGTTGCCTCCATCGCCTTCTTCCACAGAAGGAGAAATCACTTCCACAGGTAGATAGGAGGCCTGCACAGACCCTGAGGTGGAGCTAAAGGAGGGCATTGAAGTAAATAATTTTCCAGGTCTGTCCCTCACTTAAGCTACATCTACCTCCCAAGGGTCCCTCCCAACAGCACCATTTTCGTGAAAAGTTTGTCAATAATTTCTGCTTGAGAAGGAATTTTGTTTGTCTGTGTGTATGTTTCATTGAAGGATGGAAGAGTATGTAAGTAGTCAGAGAAGAAATATGCTCTTAGCTTTCTATCTCATGAAGTAGTAGTATATGCTTTCCTATCCTTCCCGAGATAGATGATCCCCTAGACGGGTTCATCTGGATGATGGGGAGCAAACATTTTCTTCATTAGATTTCATTAAAGTTAGGAAATAGTAACCTTTATCAGAAAAATCTGGGATGGACTTGAAGATGACCCTATGACCTTATTAGGAAAGGTTTTCATATATTCCATAATCATGTTTGCTTTTACAACTTTAACGAACTTTAACAACTTACAGCATCTGCATCTATAGCTAACACTCAGCTATGGGATCTATTTTGATGGTTGCTTATCATCCTCATCTGAAATGGTTTACAATTCAAGATAACATTGCATACAACCTAATGTTCAATGGAGCAACTCTGAAGGCATGCAAAATACATACATAGATACATACACACATGCACAGGTACATAAATAAATAAGGGCACAGGAGAAGAGACAAAGAAACAAAGTTATTATGCAACTGAGAAACCATAAAAATGATGCAGTACATATAAAATCAGTTATGAATAAGAACTAGTATAAAGTAATGATCACCGTTTTTTTGCTTTCGCGTGTAATGGGAGTTTCATGGATAACTCCAAGCTGAAAGATAAAAAGATCCAAGTTGATATTTAGCCTGTGTTTAAGTTTTGTGAGTCTGGCATTCCAACCTCCTTATAAATATTTCTACACAAATGTCCAACTGTCATCTCAAAGCCCAGGTGTCTAATTGAGGAACCACCTCCCTCTCCTCACCTGTTCTTCTAGATCCATCCACAGAACCTAGAAATACATCTTTGAAACACTCTCCTTTCTTTTGTGCATTGTAAAATAACTTTTCAGAGGTTTTCCTTCACAATCTCTTTGGCACCTCTCTCACCCCTTCTCCATTCCCACCAGTGTCACTCAGACCTGCCTCCTCACACCAGGGTATTTAACTGAATGCACGTGTTCCATACCTACAGGGTGTCACACCCTCTGGACAATGTTGTGCACATAAAGGACAAACCCTATGGGGGTCCAGAGATACAAAGGGAAAGTGTGGAAGGATAAGAATAAGACAGTGTGAGAAGGGCCTTACTCGAGGGTTCAGGGCTCCCAGGGAAGGGGTGACCAGGGCAGGTCAGTCAGGGAACATTCAGAGATGAGTGACATGGGAGCTGAGCCTTGAAGGTTGACTACATGTTTCTTGGGCTGAAAGACAGTGAAGTCAGTTCAGATCCCCATGTTGTCTGAAATACTGTTTTAAATATGTCATTTCACACCTCAGGAGACTCTGTGGCTCTGCACTGTCCATGTTACGAGTTCAGACTCTTTAGCCTGACATTAAATCCCTCTGCAAACAACCCCAATTGATGGATTATACTGTATCACACACACAATCCATCTACCTCAGCTCATGGAGTCATGGTAACTGTGGTTCTGGTGTTTACACCACTCTTTCTCTGGAGTGTGTTCTGCCTACTTGTTCGACTGTAGATAGTCTTCTTTCTTTTAGTGCCAAAAGTTGTCTCCAATCACCTGGGTGAGAATGAACTTTCCCTCCCCCAAGCTCCTAAGTCACCTTGACAGAGCCCCTTTGACAAATGGATGAGTTCCCTTGTACTGAGGTGTGAGTGTGGGGCACCTCTTCCTGCGAAAAAAATAAATGAAGTCTTGGGTCTCAAGGCTCCAGCCACAACTCAGCACATGTTGGGTAATCAAATAGTGACCTCATCTTTGACCACAACAAAGGAAGTCATACCTTCTGCCCCTTACTTAATACCTGCATCAGCCATTTTAGGGTTTTTCCACCGCAGGTCAGGCTGGTCTTCCAGTTACTTGCTTTTTCGTGGCCTCCTCTGATTTCAAATTCCCTGGGGGTGAACCAGTTTCCATCTTCAGCTCTTATGCACTTCCTTGTGGCTCCTGTAAGACCAGGGTATATTGATCCTGACATGTCTTTGTCCTCACTGTTCAGAGGTTGGCCTCCCGCCTCTTTGGATCTGATGTCACCCATCTGGGTTCAATATCAATAGCAGGAGCTTCTGGCTTCCCCTTCCATACTTCAGAACACCCAAACCTAGCTTGTAAGTTCCCTCCAAGGAGATTTGCTGCTTTGAATTAAAATCTCAAGTGGGCACCCTGCAGGTCGCAATGGCACTAAGGCAACATCCATGTCCTGTGTTACAACAATTTTCTCTGAGTTTACTGTCCTTATTGAGCAGATATTTTTCCATCCTTGAAATCATGGGTAGCTGATACTAAAATAATTGTGAACTATTAATCAGTAGAAAATTTAACTGATGTGTAAAAGATCATCATATACTTAAGAACATTATCATTAGATAAAAGGATTTAATTAAACCACAATCAAATTCTACAGTCTAACCACTAGGGTGGCCACTACAAAAACGACAGACAATAACAAGTGTTGGTGAGAATGCAGAGAGATCGAAAACCTCAGATTTTGCCAATGAGAACTAAACTGGTGCAATACTTTGAAAAATAGTTTGTCTTTTTCTCAATAAGATAAACATAGAATTACCAGGTAGTCCTGCAATTCCACTCCAGGGAATATACTCAAAACCATCTTAAAAATATACTCACAAAAAACTTGACACAAAACAGTATTATTCATGATAGCTAAAGAATGAGAAAACCCTAACTGAAACCTAAATGCAATATTGTATACCCATATTATGGCTCACATATGACAAAAAGAATGAGATATAAGACATGGCACTGTATGTGTGAACCTTGAAAACCTCATGCTAAGTGAAGGAACCAGTGACAGAAAGGCAGAGGTTATGTGAGTCAATTGGGAAAAAATGCTTACATAGGCTGATTTATACATCACAACATAGATTAATCATTGCTTAGGGTGGGTGATGAGCCTGAGTGGGGACGGGCACTGACAGCTAAGAGGCATTGGGTTTCCTTCAGTGGGGACAAAATGTTCTAAAATTACATTGTGATGATGGTTTTATAATCTTGTGAAAGAACAACAATAAAAACCCCTGAAACCTACACTCTAAATGGTGAAGTATAAATATGTGAGTTATATTTCAGGAAAGTTATTTAAAAATTAATTATGATACAACATTTATTTATATTAGTGTTCTCATAGCCATATTAAAAATAATCTGAGCCCTGGTGGGTGTAGCTCAGTGGCTGGAGCACAGGCCTGCAAACCAAAGGGTTGTTGGTTCTATTCCCAGTCAGGGCACATGCCTGGGTTGCAGGCCAGGTTCCTAGTAGGGCACGCATGAGAGGCAACCACACAATGATGTTTCTCTCCTTCTCTTTCTCTCTCCCTTCCCTTCTCTCTAAAAATAAATAAATAAAATCTTAATAATCTGATATGAGGTTCATCAAATAGACAAAAAGCTTTAAGCTTATAATATTAAAATCATAAAACACCCTATATTCATATATAAAAGAACTCTCAAGTCAGAGCAAAAGGCAGGTTTGTAAGTATTATCCATTTCTTAGATGGGAAGTTTCAGGCTCAGGAAGGTTCCAGTCTTCACACTGTGACTCTCAGCAGAGCTGAGGCTGGGATCAGGTTTCCTGATTCTAAACTCTGTGGTCTCCTCACTGCATCTAACATCCTGTCCTGGTGGTGATGACCCAGATGGGATACAGGCTGTGAACGTGGAGGCTGAGGGCCTCTTCCCTGTTATATCTGATTCAAAGAAAAAATGCAGTATTTTCTACCCAGAGACCCAGTATTTTCTGCCCCTGAGATTGGGGCATCCTCATGGGCACTTGCACATGGGGGTGAGCACTTGATATACAGCACTGCTTAACTTGTAAAAATATCATCTTAGGGATCCTTCTTTTTTCTTTCAAGCCACAGTGGGGCCTCAGTTACTTGAATAATGGGGAATTCACATGGGTAATTCCCCATGGAATGACACGGGTCATTCCATTGTTTCATGTGATTCCTTCACAGAGGGGTTGCACATTAAAGAAAACCTGGAAATATACCTTGTTCCAATTTTCTCTTAATTAACAGCCCCATCATCTCCCCACATTTCACAGAAAGTATTTCAGCATGAAAATTCACAGATGCATCTGGCTGCTGTCTTGCCCCTGAAAGAGAAGATTTTTTCATTCTGTCTCATTTCATAATTGTACATGGAGAACTTCCTACCATGTAGTTATTGTTTCTACAAAGTCATAGGGATGCTAAGGAAACTTTATTCCACACATCTCCAGAGTTTCAGAGCCTTTCTTTCAGTGGCATTTTTCATACATACCCAAAGAACGTTTGCCTTGATTTCACCTCTCAAACCCCCCACAATCAGGATGCTTTAGCAGAGACACCAGGTATCAGTACACCTGTCTTAGCTCCCCATGCAGTCAGCCCCCTGATTCTTATGTGACAGTGACACTGCTCTCCTGGTAGAAGGGAGCTCTGCAACTGTGCTATTTCTCTGTACTCAGGTCATTGGAGGCAAAGTCCCAGACTGTACCCGACTCTTCCTGTGTGAGCTCTGACTCAGGAGCAGAGAGGACAGTGAAGGGGTAAACTAATGGAGACAGTGTCTGCCTCCTGTTTGTGTTCACTGCTTTGCCTTATTTTTCCTTCACATCAGCTTTCTACAAAGCTGAAAGGGGAACTCAGGAAGCTCTAGACAATCTGCAAATTGCATGGGTGGCTGGACCATTTGTAGTCTGACAATGATGTGCCTTTTATCAAAAGCTACATCCAACGCTCTGATCATCTAAGTCTATGACCTCATCTTCCCTTGTCCACACACTTCTCTGTTAGGGCTCTTTGGTCACTGAAGGCAGCTGTCCCCAAGGAAGGCAGAAAGGGATCAGCTTCTTCCTGCATTGTGATCAGGACAAAAGTGAATGGGGGGATTAATGGTGTTATAGAGACCAACTGTGGAAATTCTAGATTCTGCTCTGACCCTTGTTGGCAATGATGCCTTGTTCTTTCCCCAACCAGTCTGGAAGGTGGAGTTGTTGGAGTACCCAGATGATTCAGATTTAATTTTTTCATGTTTTTTTAAATGTCTTTGCCCTTTTTATGTGTGACCCTTCTGGATGAAAAATCTGGGTGATAGCAGGAGATTATTGGAAAGAAAGATAAAGCTGGAGCCAGTGGAATAGTACACACAGGTTTCGTAACAGTGAAGGAAGAACAAAGATCCAGGCATCTGATGAGGAAACATCTAGGAAGGTAGGGGAGGTAGGTAGGCATTAATGGTCTCTGTCATTCAGACCTCCCTGAGTCCTCCTTAGAGAATGAAACAACCTGGTCCAGGTCTTTCACCACAGGGATGCTGAGTCCTCGACTTAGCATCTCATCCAAGGAAACAGGGGCTGGTGCCAGCATCTGAAATCCCATGCAGAATGTCTCTGGACAATGTCCCCCACAGACTCTTAGTCATTTGGTGGAAGGCTATGAAAAGAACAAATGTGACCTGGATGCTGTCATGGACATAGCAGGCAGATTGGATAGAAAGTCCTTAGGCAGTGACCTTGCCCCCATCTTGCCCCATTAATAACTAGAAACAATGAACAGAAGCAACAACTCATAAGACCTATAGCTGGCCAGTGGCCCAGACTGGAGAACATGCCTGTCCCCCCACTCCCAACTGATGTATATACACATCCTCACAGACCTCGACAGTGATGAATACTTCCCTTTCAGGGCACTGTGTTCACTTGTCTCTCTCATACAAACATGGTGACTTGCACCATGGGAGTGATCACAGGATCCTAGAGCAATTGGTAGAAAGGATTTGGTAAATGCTACAGGAAGCAAATGAATGGATTGGGACTCAGCCCCGCTTGGTGATGATATTAATCAGAGTGGCTGGTGGAGTGGTGTCTTCCTGGGGACACTGCCAGACTCTGCTATGTGGGGTGAGCTTACTGGGAGGCAATTTTCTGTGGCATTTCCACATGCCTCAGGGTGCCTTTTCAAGGAATTTTGATTAAGAAACAGTGTTGCAAGCTAATGTTAATGTTGTTGCCTGATCAATATAGAGAACACCTTAGCCCTGAAATATTTTGGGATAGTCGATTGTCCCTCCTCTCCCCAGGGGAGAGATCCTTAAGTTCCAGGGTGATGGTCATGTTCCATATCTTGATAAAGATTGAATTTTATAAGAGAATACTTTAATCATAACTCTTAGTATTTGTGCATCTTATTATAAATGATAAACTTCATGTCAAGAGACAAAGAAAAGCACTGAAACAAATATTGCAGTCTAGTTAATACTATGAATGCTGAAGGGATTGGAGAGAAATGTGCTGATGCCTGCAGACTGAAATGTTCCAAACCTGAGGATGGTTGGTGGATGGGTAGGGAAATGGATAGATGGACAGAAGTGTGATAAAGCAAGAACAGTGAGTGTTAATTTTGCATGGATAGGAAAGTATTTTGATGTTTATGGTAAAATATTTCAAGTTTTCAGTAGTTCTAAAATTTTCACAACTTGATAGTTGGAAAATAATATTTTGGCAAGGAAAGAAGCTGTTAAGCAAGAAATGACAGTTAAACAACAAAAAAGAAATCATCACCCTTCCAATAGATTCTGAAAGGCAGTCAGTAACCATATTGGCATACTGAAGAGATCTTTCTATTTAAAAATTCTCTCAAATCGAGGGCAAATTTGCATGCACAACACTGGCAGGTTTGCCACACAGACAGCCTACTACAATAAGTAGGTATTAATTCTAGTAGACACAAAGTACAACCAAAGGAAAGGAACAGTGATAAGTGTATAAAATGATGAAAAATTCTTTTGAAGACATATTGACCACAAAATTATAATAGTTTCAAAATTTATAGTTGAAAGGAAGTAACAAAATGTTAAACAACAATGATGGAGATTAAAGGTTCAGTTTGAGAACATTCATGCTTAGACCCTTGGCAGTGTTTGAGATGAGGGCATAGTTGGAGAGATTGCAGAAATTTTATCTCCAATTTCCAAACCAGAAGAGACAAATGGTGGAATATGGAATTCTATCTCAATCAATCACAATGAGGGAAAAAGATATAAAGGCACCCAAAGAAATGGTTAACAAGAATATAGAATACATAAGTCCACATATATCAGGAATCATAATAATAATAAAATCATATTAAATGCCAGATATTTCAGAGAAGGTTGCAAGAGGCAAAGTGTCATTATGAGGCATAACATAAACTGCACAGGGGGACTTAATGAGAAGGCAGTAAAAAACATAAAGCATAAAAGTTAATGTGACAATATCAACACCCTGAATAAAGATCTGAAAGCAAAAAGCATTAAGAAGGATAAAGAGGAACACTCTGTAATTATAAAAGAAGAAATCCACCTAAGTAATAACAGTCATGAATAGCCTCAAAGTATTTCCAGTAAAAAAAACAAACAAGGAGGAATTGTCAAATACACAGTCAAGGGGGAGCATGTAATACATCCCTATATGACATGATGGAATGGGTACAACCTAATTTACTGTGCATCCAGGAGATTTAAACAACCACGTTGTGCTTCATGAAGAGAATGTATGTGGGGAGAAGCCAGGTCACCAAAATAGTTCCAATGTGCATAATTTTAAGGGGACAGAAAACATTTGTAAATATTGATCATACATTAGATTCCAAAGGAACTTTCAACAAATTTTTAAGAGCTGAAAGAGTCAGCTCTTCATATTGTATTCCAGCTGTCCATTTTTAATCCTAATTTACTAACAGAACATATGCCTTCTTGGAAATGTCATAGTCCAGACAAAATACCATGGTCCATAACTTCACTAATAGGTGAGAGGACCACCTGTTTCAGATTTGATGAGTGAGATGTGGGAGGTGGGGAACTCTAGGGAAGCTTCTCACAAAAGGGATAGATCTCTGAAGGAAAGTGTATTTTGCTCTTCTCCGTTTCTCCTTTGGATGGCCTAGAGCATGTCTAGGTGGCTGCATTCAGCAGGCACCTTGGACAATGATGTGATCTTCAAAGTGGCTAAACTGAAAGAAAGAAGAAGCTTCCAAATACACAGGGCCTAATATAGCTAAAACCATTTTGAAAAAGAGAAAGAAAATGATAGTCTTAGTACATGATTTTAGGACTTGTCATAAAGCTGTAGTGATCAAGAAAATAGAATATTCACCTAAAGATAGATACACGGGAAAATAGAACAGAAAAAGAAGTAGAGAAACACATCCATAGCTGGACGGCCAAATGACTTTTGGCCATAAGCCAAACTGTCAAAGCAATTGATTCAATGTAAAAGGATAATCTTCAGTAAATGGTGCAGGGACAGTAAGACATCTATGTGCTGCCCTCCAAAGGCCTTACTTAATGTCACGTGCAAAAATTAAAGAGCTCGAACTGGATATCAGATACCAATCTGATAGCTGTCAGAGGGGAGTGAGATAAAGGGGCTGGGGGAAAGAAGGGGAAGGGATTAGCTAGAGAACATATATGCATAACACATAGGCACACACAACAGTGTGGTGATGGCCAGAGGGAAGGAGGATGGGCGCTGGGTGGTGGTGGATAAGGGTGGGAAATGGGGACATCTGTAATAGTGTCAACAATAAAAATACAGTTAAAAAAAGAAACAGATTGCAGATTCTGGGGACTGCACATGGACAGTTCTGTTTCTGTTGGTATAAAATTCTCAAGAACCGAGTAGGTCTCCCAGGTATGTCATGGGGATTTGCTCCATTAAACAAAAGGCTCCTGCGTGGATCTTCCCTACATGATCACGCACCAGTTTTTGGCTTCTGCTGAGGTGGCCGAGAGGATCTGTAAGTCACACACATAATCTCATCACAGAATTTTTCTGTGACTAAATACTCTGACTTTTCCTTACTTCTGAGGTTCCAGCAAATAGTCATTAGGCCACATTCTTGGTCATTCTGCAGAGCACACTTACCTGATAGTGAATTTCAGCTTTAGCATCTTTTGCAACCTGAGTAAGCTAAGAATAATCCAAGTCATCAAGTCCTGATTTCTTAAAAAAAAAAACAAAAACAGTTCTCCCCTCTGTTTATCTCTTTCCTCTCACATTTTGTTGTAAGCAGCAAAAAGAAAACTGCTGCATTCTTATCACCTAGAAATCTCTAGAAATTTGTGCTTTCCACATATCTGCAGAACAGGGTCTCCCTATGCTTTCAGTCATTTTATTTGTGCTGTTCAGGATGATTTACAATTTCTCTGAGAAAGCATAGGTTTTCTTTCCCATATTCATCTCTCCTTCTGAGTCCTCTCTAGGTCCTCAGCATCCACATTTCTAAGAACAAATTGCTCAAGGCAATCTAGGGTTTTAAAAATCTTTCCACTTAAATTCTTCTAGCCACTGCTCACTGCACAAAGACACTGACAGATTTTTAGGATTGTTTTATAGCCATAAGGCACTTATAAGAGCCAAAGTCTGTATTATTTCTATATTTCTGCCATAACAATTTACTACAAATAATGGAATAAAACAACACAAACGTATCATCTTCCAATTAATGTCAATAAGAGTTCTGGCAATGACTCACTGGGATAAAATCCAGTGTTTAGCAGACCTTCATTGCTTTCTGGAAGCTGTAGGGGACAATCTGCTTCCTTGATTTTTCCAGCTTCTTATGGTCACCCACATTCCCTTGTCCCTCCTGCATCTGCAGAGCCCACAGTATTGCACCTCTCTGACTGTTCCTCCAGAGTCACTTCTTCCTCTCTCCACAGCCAAGAAAGGCTCTCCACTTTTTAAGGGCTATTGAGTATATTGGCATCATTCAGGTAATCCAGGAAAATCTCCCCCATTTCAAGGTCCCCTGTTTAATCACATTTGTAAAGTTCACTTGCCACGTGAGATAACAGATTACAGGTTCCAGGGATTAGGACATAGACATGTTGGAGGAGACTTCATTTAGCCTAATATAACATTGTAAATAATAACAATGATGAAACTTTGGTGTTTAAAGCTAATTCCTCACATTAAAAGTAAGTAAAATTTTATTCACTCTTACTGTTTTGCTTGGGTTTTTGTAAATCAGACTTGTTTCCAGGATCCACGAAACCTAGAAAATAACAGATGGTGGTGAGAAAACAGAAATGAACAAATAAAAGTTACTGGTCTTAGGATGGTTCATACTGCAGAAGACCTGAGTATATGAGTATAAAGATGTCTGATTTCTTGAGAAATAAGAGTCTGGAATGGGCCCTGGGTCTTGTTTAATTTCTCAACATGACTTTGAAATATACCTTCAATGCTTCTATAATTCAGTTTATGCAGGGATTGTAACAGGTATTCCATCCTGTTCAGGTCAAAGGTTTTTATGAGATGTTGGTGCCCCCTCAGCCAGGTTGCCAAAGAGCAGGCCTATAGAGTATGTTGGGGTCACCCAGGTATCCTTTTATTGCATACAAATACACATGGGCTGCACTTGTGCCATTAACCTTTTATACCAATCAGCAGCCCACCAAATGCATAATATTTATTGTGTATCATCTAAAATCCCAACAAATTACTATTCTTTATTTAAAGGAAAAAACAAGAATACTTGAGTAAAGCTTTTGTAACAAAGAAACCTATTAGTTATCTTTGCTCTTAGGTTTCTTCCCATTGCCTATTTCTTAAATAGATTTGTTTTCAATGTCCACAGCATTTGGAAGCAAAGGAAAACACAACCAATATTCTAGAACTAAAAGGGTGGTAAATCTTACGACTATTCACATTGTTGAAGGATTTGGAACATAAAAGACGTGGGGATGATCATTTCTGTCTCTTCTCATCTTAAGGAATGAGATTGCTACAAAATGAAGCAAAGACTCACAATTCTTTATCCCATATGCAGGATCAAAGAAGTCTTGAAAACCAATAATTTTTCACAGGTTTATAGCTAGGTCACTTGGCAGGGAAGCTGGACTTAGCTTCCATGAGTTCATGTAGAATCTTTAACTTACCATACTTGGTGTGAATTCACACAATTTATTGGAGAAACATTAATATATTTGAGAATAAGACTTTGCCCCAGGCACTGTTGGGATCTTTTGTAACATACAGGATATAAATCACAGTGCATTTCTAAGATAATAAAACATTACTATTTTACATGTGGCTTCAGAGGTTTTGAATAAAGGTAACTCCCCCTGTGATTGTGTAAAGATCCTGGAAACCTCACAGATATAGGGAGCAAACTGATGGCTCCCCAATGGTGAAATGGGGGAGCAACAGTTATCTGGCCAAACTTTGAGGTTGTTGTAAACATAAATAGATATCCTTTTTGGCAAAGCCATGTTCAAACATCACTATATAGGCCAATGTCATGTTGGGGGTCGTCTGTCGACAGCTATAAATGGAACTTAGTAGTCATAACCAAAAACTTTTTCTTGTGTCCATAACTAGGAAATAATTAGAGTCTGTTGAATTTTGAACAGTTTTGTGACAAAATTGAGCAATAGCTGACTGTCAGCTGTCTCTGTTCTGGACAGAACAGGTGCTGAGTGTGTGAACATCACTCTGTGATCCAGTACTTGGGGGATGATATGTCTCTGAGCATGTAGTAAGTGAGGGGACACTGCTGCCTTGCTAGAGTCATCTTGTTAAGCCTGAATTTAAGTGATTTGTTTCTTTGCAGTTTTATTTACTTTCATTTGTTATTGAATTGGTTGGGGTGACATTGGTTAATAAAATTATATAAGTTTCAGGTGTATTGCTCTCTAATACATCATGTGTACATCATGTTGTGCGTTCACCACCCCAAGCCATTTCTCCTCCCATCACCATTTATCCTCCTTTACTGTCTTGTACATCTCCCACCCTACTTCCATCTGGTAATCACCATAATGTTTTATTTGTCTGTCTATGAGTGTTTTCTTTTCTTTCTTATTTTCTTCTGATTAAACCCTTTTTTCACCCAGTCTCCTTTGCCCATCCCATCTGACACCTATCATTTTTTCTCTGTATCTGAGTCTGTGTCTATTCTGGTTGTTAGTTAATTTTGTTCTTTGCAGACTTCACAGCGACCACATGTGAGGTGCGCTCAGAGGAACAGGAGCCCTGACCTCAGACTCCTGCTGTCTGCAGCCCAGCGATGGCGGTCCTTACCCCCCTGGTCAGCACCACTTCTCACTGCAGGGCTCCCGGCTTCTGGGCGCTTCTCCTCTGCACTGAACCCCGAAGATGCTTCAGGACTTCTCACTGCAGAAGGAGCAGATGTGCCTTGAAGGTCTCAGTGTGTGAGAAGGAACTCAGGAAAAAGTTGGGAAGCTCTGAAAACTCAGGGCTAGCTTGTCTCTCCCTCAATTCCCCATGATCTGCCTTTTGTATTTACGTGACCTGTAGGTCAGTACTTTATCGTCACTGTGCCCTGAGCCTGGGGTGGAGATATTTCTCTCTCACTGGACCCCTCTGCATTCTCTTGGCCCTCTGCATTCTGCACTGCATTCTTTCTTCCTTTACATGCAGCTTTATGGATTTGTGTTTGTGTCTGTACGTGTGTTAATTATTAGCTCTGCTTCTCCCCCAAGGTGGTCTTAAAAATTTGTCACTGAAGGAGACAGACCTGTCACTTGGCTGCTTCCCAGGACGACTGTGTGAAATAGAGCCCTGCCCCTCCCCTTAAATTCTAC